>MU767432.1:28952-45532 GCA_026770625.1 Nicotiana glauca | reverse complement strand
ATATATATATATATATATATATATATATATATATTTTTAAATCGGACCTCAAATCGAGGTCCAAATTCCCAATTTTTAAAAAACCTAGGTTCTTTCCAAAACACCCAATTTCCCCCATAAAAATCATTGATTTTGAGTTGAAATCATGTTAAAAGATGTTAATGATTGAAGGATACGAGTTAAAATTGACTTATAATCTATTTGGAAGAAGAGTTGTTCTTGAAAAATTTCCCTAGGGAGTTTGTGTTTTGAAAAAATGTGAAAAATGGTTGATTTTCGGCTAAGTATTAAAATTTGCAGGTTGCAGATATGAAAAACGCGAACAGGGTTTGCGAACCCTTCAAAAAATTTGGACTTTCGCATTTGCGATACACTCAACATTACATCCATCATCGCATTTGCGAAAGGCTGTTCGCAAATGCGAAATCGCATTTGCAAGAATACAGTCGCATTTGCGACGCAGGCTACCAGGTCCACTCTTCACATTTGCAAGCCAGGCTTCGCATTTGCAAAGCCTGCAGACCTGATCACACCAGCTGAGGATCTACAATTTTCCAAGTCTAAAATTCACCCCGTGGCCTATCCAAAACTCATTCGAGCCCTCGGGGCTCCAAACCAAACTTGCACACAAAGCTAAAAATATCATACGGATTCGTTCATGCATTCAAATCACTAAAATAACACCAACAACTATGAATTTAGCATCAAAATCATGAAATTTTCTTAAGAACTTCAAATTTCTAATTTTCTCAAAAATGATCTGATTCACGTCGTTTCGAGTCCGTTTCGTACCAAATTTCACAGACTTATCTTAATTCACATATAAGACCTGTACGAGATGCCAGAACCAAAATACGGGGCCCGATACTATCAAGTTCCAATCACAATTCATTTCTAAATCTCATAAATAATTTCAGAAAACCATTTTCTTTAAAAATTATTTTCAAGCTTAGGACCTCGGAATTCGATTCAGGGCATACGCCCAAGTCTCATATTTTCCTACGGACCATCCAGGACCGCCAAATCACGTGTCCGAGTCCGTTTACCCAAAATATTGACTGAAGTCAACTTAATGCATTTTATAATTAAAATTTATCATTTTCACAGATTTTTACATAATTGCTTTCCTGCTATGCCCCGAACTGCGCACACAAATTGAGGTGATGCTGAAAGAGGTTTTTAAAGCCTAGAAACGCAAAATTTATTTTAAAAACAAGTGATGACCCAAGGTCATCACAAAAATAAGCATATTACTATTAAGTATAAATTATATTGAATATAAAGAAGGCGAAATACATAAACCACCCCTTTAAATTGTCCTCAACGATCAGACAAACACTTCAAGTGACCGCTTTACCATTTTGACACTTCAAGTATTTATTAAGTGCATCTCGTAGACACTTCATGCTGACATGGTAAGTTACGTGTATTCTAGTTACATTTGGGCACGTGAGTTTTTCATCCGACTTCTTTTTTCTTGTTTTTAAAATTGAATTAGAATTTATAAGTGGGTCCCATGCTATATTATCATTTTATAATGATAATACAATATATAATCATTTTTAGAATTAGAATTTGGGCATTGATCTGAAATCCAAAATGTGTCCTTTCGTTATCCCCATCTACGTACGCTGGAGACTACCGGTTGGGTTCATGGTAGGAAGAGCCGTATTTGGGCTTGACTTCAAATCTTCTTGGTGGGAAATATTTCTTGCCATTTTGGTTATTTTATTTGTTGGGTTACCATCGTAGTTGTGATTCTTTTGATTATCAATTTTCTACTGGAAATTGATCGAAAAATATAAGGTTTCTGTTTTGTGGTGAAGAAGATGGTGTAGCTCCGATGTTCGCCATGGCAGCAACATTTCGGCAAAGCACCGCATCTAAACTCTGCAGCTTTGTTTGTGAAACGTTTTCAAGTTTTGTTACTGTCTGTTCTCCATTTTTTTCTCTTTATAGGTTATCAAAATATGAAAAAAGAAGTTCCTTCCTTCCAAGGAAACTACGCCGGAAAACTTTTCTAGTGACTATTCGATTTATCGCAGACCCCTACGAGTTGCTTTTGTAAGAACTTAAGATGGGTGAATATGACCAACCGAATCCCAGAAGGCCAAACACTGCCGGTGCAAGAATTAGCCTGGTGTCAAATTTGTCGGCGAATTCGGTGACGGCGGGATGTTAAACCTTCTTCTTACCGTTTCCTCTAGGGAAATTAGAAATTTAAGTAATCCATCTTTCTTTAAATTGTACTCTAATTAATCAGTGGTGGCTGGAGTTTATGTTAGAGTGAGAGAGGGTTCTTTCTCTTACTGTAAGACTATGATAATGGAAAATCAAAACTTTCTCTTTGAAACGATAAAGAAGATGGGTGAGAGATGGGGTTCTTTTTCTTTAAATGTTTTTTTTTTAAAATTACATGTGTCAAGTTTTTATTATAAATTATACGTGACAAATTTTTAATTGGTTTATTTGCCACGTATTTGGCAAATGTAATTCACTCACATAGTTTGTTGGACTCGGGTATTTACTTGATATGCTTAATAGGCTCCTAAAGTGTCAAATTGAAATAGAGGTCACTTAGTGTCACGACCCACATTTCTCACCCTCGGGAGTCGTGATGGCGCCTACTCGTAGAAGCTAGGCAAGCCAAATTTAGTTGCTTTTCCTTTGATAAACAATCCTTCGACAGTAATATTTAAACAATGAGAAGTCAACAATAATAAGCAGAAGTCTTAAATTTAAATAGCTAAACAAGATACTGAATTCCAACATAATCTCTACCCAAGAACTGGAGTTATATACTCACGAACATCTAAGAAGTACTAAATACAAAGTTTGAAAGAAACATAAATCTGTTTTATCCCGAATACAAAGAGATGACCGTCTCATATAGGGATAGAAGGGAGACGCGGGGCCTACGGACGCCTACAAAGCTACCTCGGGTCTCTACGGACTGATGGTATGCTCTCGAACTAAAGTTGCTGCTGCTGCTCGAAACCTGGACCTGTGCAAAATTGCACAGAGTGTAGCACCAGCACAACTGACCCCATGTGCTGGTAAGTGCCTAGCCTAACCCCGGCGAAGTAGTGACGAGGCTAGACTAGACATCACATAAACCTGTGCAGAAATATATGTATACCAGTACAACGGAAAATAGCAAGAACATAACAATTTAAACTGGGGAGGGGAGCATGCTTCAGGGGTAACAGTTAGAAAAAAATATCAGGAATAATGGTAAGTACATCTACAACTTAACTTCTAGCAATAATGAATAAACAAGGAAAATTTCATATTCAACTCATCTCGTTGCAGGCATGCAACTCGATCCCAATTCTCAATATCTCGTGGTAGGCGTACCACCCACTCCCATTTCAATATATCATGTGTGGTAGGTGTACCACTCCCTCCCATCTCAATATATCATGTGTGGTAGGCGTACCACTCGCTCCAATATCAATATATCATGTGTGGTAGGCGTACCACTCGCTCCCATCTCAATATATAATGTGTGGTAGGTGTACCACTCGCCCACATCTCAATATATCATGTGTGGTAGGCGTACCACTCGCTCCTATCTCAATATATCATGTGGTAGGCATACCAATTGCTCCCATTTCAATATATCATATGTGGTAGGCGTACCACTCGCTCCCATTTCAATCCAAGAAAGTATCACAAAGAAAAATTCTAGCAAGGGAACAAGATAATATAATGTTTTCCCGGTAAGGGAACAAGAATATCAAATCAACTATCCCGGTAAGGGAGGGTCAGCTATAACCAATCCTATTCAACTTCTTCTTGGCACAACAAATGTCAATATTCAGTCGCAACTTCCAAAGGATCAACCAAGGGTACACAATTAACAAAATTAAGACTCATGGTCATGCTAGACACCAATGTATAGCTACTCGTCATCATGACTATACATCATACTCGATCAATTAGCAAGTAGCAAAACAAGACTCCACTCCTATTCCCTCAAGCTAGGGTTAAACAAAACACTTACCTCAACTTCCACGGTCGAATCAATCCACAATAACCGCTTTCCCTCTCGAACTCGGCTTCAACTCAATCAAATCTATATAATAATGACTTTATATTGTCAATATATGCTAAACAAATCAAACCCAATGCCTAAATATAGATTTCCAAGCTTGCTTCCCAAAATTCCAAAAATCGACCCCGGGCCCGCTTTGTCGAAACACGAAGTTCGAACCAAAATCAATTCTCCCATTCACCCACCAGCCCAAATATATAATTTGTTTTCAAATCCGATCCCAAAATGAGGTCTAAATTAAGAAAAAGTAAAAAGCCCTAAATCTACCCATTTCCCCCAATTTCTACCCTAGATTACATGTTTTAGGCTTAGGAATTCAATAGATGTTGCAGGAAATGAGAGAAAACAAGTAAAGGATTACTAACCCACGGAGTTTTGGTGAAGAATCGCTTCAAAGTTCGCCCCAAGAGGTGTATAGAAGAAGAAGTTATGAAATTTGAAGTTGGTCCCGAAATGGTTCTATTTTTCTGAACTTAGAAATCGCTAGGCAAAAATTAACCTACGTGTTCGCGGCAGTAGGGTCGCGTTCGCGAAGGGTAGAGGCTGACAACCATCGCGTCCGCGAGTGGAGTAGTGCGAACGCGAAGTGGAAAGATACTGGGGTCCAAAGTTTGGCCTACGCAAACGCGTGAGTCCATACGCGAACGCACTGAAGGAGGGTCGTGGACTTACGCGAACGCGAGAACAGTTATGCAAACGCGAAAGAGGAAGATCTAAGGCATCGCGAATGCGGAAGGGGGGTGCGAACGCAGAAGGGGGGTGCGAACGCGAAGAAGACTTTTCTGCAACAGCTGAAGCTTATTTTCTGCAATCTTTCTAAGTCCAAATCCACCTTGAACACCTTCGAAACACTCCCGAGCCCTCGGGGCTCCTAACCAAATACATACACTAACTCAACAACATCCTACGAACATAACTGTGCAATCAAATCGCCAAAATAACATAAAAATCAATGAATCAAATCTCAAAATCACTAGTTTTTCCATCAAACTTCATAAACTTTCCACTTTAGAGTTTTAAGTCCGAAACACGTCAAACGGCGTTCGTTTTCAACCAAACTTCACAGAAATATCTTAAAACACATATAAGACTTGTACCGGGCATCGAAACCAAAATACAGGCTCCATACCAACACGTTCTAATCAATTTTCATTTCTATTTTCCTTAGCAATTTCTGAATAACAATTTCTTTTAAAAATTTATTTTTCGGGCTCGGGACCTCGAATTTTGATTCCGGGCATACGCCCAAGTCCTATATTTTTCTACGGACCCTCCGGGATCGTCAAATCACAGGTCTGGGTCCTTTTAACCAAATGTTGACCAAGTCAACTTTACTCATTTTAATACCAAATTTTATTTTTTTTAGCATTTTTCACAGAATTTCACATACAAGCTTTTTGGATACTCGCCCGAACTATGCACACAAATCGAGGCAACTAAAAATGAGGTTTCAAGGCCTCAAAAGCACAGAAAGAGAGAGAAAATAGGTGATGAGCCTTTGGGTCGTCACATTCTCCTCCTCTAAAATAATGGTTCGTCCTCGAATGGACAAAAGAAAGAAGTACCTGAGTCGGGAAATAGATGAGGATAACGGCTCCGCATATCAGACTCGGACTCCCAGGTCGATGCCTCAGAGGGCTGACCTCTCCACTGAACACGAACAGAAGGAAAACTCTTAGATCTCAACTGACGAACCTGCTGGTCGTGAATAGCTACTAGCTCCTCCTCGTAGGACAAGTCCTATTCCAATTAGACAGTACTGAAATCTAACACGTGGGTTGGATCTCCGTGATACCTCCGAAGCATAGATACATGAAAAACTAGATGCACGGCTGATAAGCTTGGCGGCAATGCAAGTCTATAAGCCACCTCTCCCACTCGATCAAGAATCTCAAATGGCCCAATAAACCTAGGGCTAAGCTTGCCCTTATTCCCAAATCTCATCACGCCCACCATAGGCGACACTCGGAGCAGGACCCACTTAACAATCATGAAAGCTACATCCCGAACCTTACGATCTGCATAACTCTTTTATAGCGACTGAGCCGAACGAAGCCTGTCCTGAATGATCTTGACCTTGTCCAAGGCCTCCTGAACCAGATCCGTACCTATCAACCGAGCCTCTCCCGGCTCGAACCATCCAATCGAAGACTGACACCGCCTACCATATAAAGCCTCATAAGAAGCCATCTGGATGCTCGACTAGTAACTGTTATTGTAGGCAAACTCTGCTAAAAGCAAGAACTGATCCCACGAGCCTCCAAAGTCAATAACGCAAGCTCAAAGCATATCCTCCAAAATCTGAATAGTCCGCTCGGACTGACCGTCCGTATGGGGATGAAAGGTTATGCTCAACTTAACCCGTGTGCCAAACTCTCTCTGAACTGCTCTCCAGAAGTGCGAGGTAAACGACGTACTTCAGTCCGAAATGGTAGATACGGGCACACACCATGAAGGCGAACAATCTCCCGCATGTAAATCTCAGCAAACCTCTCAGAAGAATAGGAGACTGCCACAGGAATGAAATGCGCTGACTTGGTAAGCCTATCAACAATAACCTATATCGCATCGAACTTCTTCCGAGTCAGCGGAAGTCCAGTAACGAAGTTCATAGTGATCCTCTCCCACTTCCACTTGGGAAGCTCAATCCTCTGAAACAAACCACCAGGCCTCTGATGCTCATACTTAACTTGCTGACAGTTCAAACAACGAGCCACATATGCAACAATATCCTTCTTCATCCTATGCCACCAATAATGCTACCACAAGTCCTGATACATCTTTGCGGCGCCCGAATGAATAGAGTACCGGGAACTATGGGCCTCCTCTAAAATCAACTCTCGAAGTCCATCCACATTGGGCACGCAAACTCGCCCCTGCAATCTCAAAACTCCATCCGCATCTAAGGTAATCTGCTGGGCATCTCCATGCTGCACCATGTCCCTGAGGATACACAAATAGGGATCATCAAACTGCCGATCACGTATACGCTCCAATAATAAAGAACGAGCGACCGTGCAAGCCAACACACGACTGGGCTCAGAAATATCCAGTCTCACGAACTGATTGGCTAAGGCTTGAACATCCAAAGCAAGCGGCCTCTGACTGACTTGAATATAAGCAAGACTGCCCATACTAGCTGACTTCCTACTCAAAGCATCGACCACCACATTGGTCTTCCCCAGATGATATAAAATGGTGACATCATAATCCTTCAACAACTCCAACCACCTCCTCTACCTCAAATTCAAATCCTTTTGCTTGAACAAGTACTGAATACTCATGTGGTCAGTGAATACCTCACATGCCACGCCATAAAAATAGTGCCTCCAAATCTTCAAGGCGTGAATAATAGCTGCCAACTCTAAATCATGCACTGGATAATTCTTCTCATGAATATTCAACTGCCTCGAAGCATAGGCAATAACCTTGCTATCCTGCATCAACACTGCACCAAGCCCAATACGGGAAGTATCACAATAGACAATATAAGGCCCTGATCCTGTGGGCAAAGCCAACATCGGTGCCGTAGTCAGAGCTGTCTTGAGTTTTCGAAAGCTTGCCTCGCACTCATCCGACCATCTGAATTGGGCATCCTCTGGGTCAACCTGGTCATCGGGGCTGAAATAGATGAGAACCCCTCCACAAACCAATAGTAGTAGCCTGCCAATCTCAAGAAGCTCCGAATCTCTGTAGCTGACGTTGGTCTAGGCTAGTTCTCGACTGCCTCAATCTTCTTCGGGTCCACCTAAATACCCTCTGCTGATACAACATGACCCAGAAATGCTACTCAACTCAGCTAGAACTCACACTTGGAGAACTTGGCGTATAACTAACTATCCCTCAGAGTCTGAAGAACCACTCTTAGGTGCTGCTCGTGCTCCTCCTAGCTGCGGGAGTACACCAAAATATCATCAATAAAGACTATCATGAACATGTCCAAATATGGCCTGAACACTTGGTTCATCAACTCCATGAATGTTGCTAGGGCATTGGTCAACCCAAATGACATGACCAAGAACTCATAATGCCCATACCGAGTACGGAAAGCTGTCTTACGGACATCGGATGCCCTAATCCTCAACTGATGGTAGCCAGATCGCAAGTCAATCTTGGAGAATACCCTGGCACCCCGAAGCTGGTCGAACAAATCATAAATCGGGCAGTGTATACTTATTCTTAATTGCTACCTTATTCAATTGCCGGTAATCTATGCACATCCTCATCGATCCGTCCTTCTTCTTGACAAATAACACTGGCGCGCCCCAAGGCAAAACACTGGGTCTAATGAAACCCTGCTCAAGCAAATCCTGCAACTGGTACTTTAACTCTCTCAACTCTGGCGGGGCCATGCGATACGGCGGTGTAGAAATGGGTTGAGTGCCCGGAGCCAGATCAATACAAAGGTCGATATCCCTATCGGGCGGCATACCCGATTAAACTAAGGTCAAGGTCTTGGTATGGCAATCCAAGATAGCATGATACGGGGATAACCAATCCACCATGTATAAAAGCAACAAATCAACACGGGTCTCAAGACCCCCAATCTCCACAACACAAGAGCGATGAACTCGATCAAACATAATAGAACCACCCACCGGTGTAGATACATAAACAGGAATACTCAAGACATCACTAGGCATGACCAGGTACGGTACAAAGTAAGATGACACTTACGAACACGTAGACCCTGGATCAAATAGCACTGACGCATCTCTATCACAAACCAGAATACTACCTGTAGTGACTGCATCTGATGACTCAGTCTCTGGCCTGGCTGGAAGAGCATAACACCGGGGCTAGGCCCTACCTCCCTGGACTGTATCCCTAGGTCGATCTGCTGCTAGCTGACCTCCACCCCTGGCGGTCTGAGCTCCACCTCTATGGCCTCTACCTCCGCCTCTAACACCTCTACCACCACCTCTAGCTGGCTGGGCAAGCTGTGGAACCTCTGGTGTCTGAACCATAGCGCGAGAACTCTGATGCTGAGAGCTGCCATAAACTCAAGTGCAATATTTGACAATATTCCTCGTGTCGCCATAAGCGTGGCAAGACCTCGGCTGCTGCGGTTGAGCACCCCTCAACGTCGGGCAAGCCCTCCTGATCTGACCATACTCACCACACTCATAACATCCATGCGAGTGCTGTAGCTGAGGAAACTGAGACTGACTCTGTCGACCTGAATGACCACCCGAAGTGTCATGAGTGACCTGGAGAGCTGATTGAAAGGCCCTAGGAGGATGGCCTCTACAGTAAGAACCTCTACCTCCAGACGAGGTACCACTGAATCTGCCTGCATGACGGGGCCTCTTATCCGACCCATGACCACCTCCCTATGGTAGAACCATCTCAACTCTATGGCCCACATTGGCCGCCTCCCGAAAAGTGATCTCACTTCCGGCCCGAGCCACTATACCCAGCTGTCCTGCCACCTCTGGCTAAACCACTGGAAGCAAACCCGCTCGAATAACACCTTCTATGAGGCCTACCAATCGTACTAGAGCATCCTGAAGAACTAGGGTGGCAATGAACCCTTCTAGGACCTGATCTGGGCCCACCGGAACTGTTGGGGCTGGAACCTCCTCCTCAAACTCAACCTGAGGCTCCACCTCTAGGGCTACTACTCGGGGCTCGGGCTGCTGAGCGGTAGATAAGGAAGCGCATGATCTCGCCATCTGCGGAAGAACAGAGTAGAAATTCAATCAGTATTTGAGAAACAGAACCGCACGACAAGAAAGAACAAATGTGAAAATTTTCCTAACTCTCTAGCCTCTGGGGGATAAATACAGACGTGTCTGTACCGATCCCTAAGACTCTACGAAGTTTGTCCGTGAGTTGTGAGACCTATGTAACCTAGTGCTATGATACCAAGTTGTCATGACCCGGATTTTCCACCCTCGGGAATCATGATGGCGCCTACTCGTAGAAGCTAGGAAAGCCAAATTTAGTTACTTTTCCTTTGATAAACAATCCTTCGACAATAATATTTGAACAATAAGAAGTCAATAATGATAAGCGGAAGTCTTAAATTTAAATAGCTAAACAAGATACTGAATTCCAACATAATCTCTACCCAAGAATTGGAGTCACATACTCACGAACATCTAAGAAGTACTAAATACAAAGTCTGAAAGAAACATAAATCCATTTTAACCCAAATACAAAGAAGATGACAGTCTAATGTAGGGATAGAAGGGAGACGTCGGGCCTGTGGACGCCTGCAAGGCTACCTCGGGTCTCTCCGGACTGAAGGTATGCTCTCGAACTAAAGCTGCTGCTCGAAACCTGGACCTGTACAAAAATGCACAGAGTGTAGCATCAGCACAACTGACCCTATGTGCTGGTAAGTGCCTAGCCTAACCTCGGCGAAGTAATGACGAGACTAGACTGGACATCACATAAACCTGTGCAGAAATATATGTATACCAGTACAACGGAAAATAGCAAGAACATAACAATTTAAATTGGGGAGGGGAACATGCTTCAGGGGTAACAGTTAGAAATAAATATTAGGAATAATGGTAAGTACATCTACAGCATAACTTCTAGCAATAATGAATAAACAAGACAAATTTCATATTCAACTCATCTCGTTGCAGGCGTGCAACCCGATCCCATTTCTCAATATCTCGTGGTAGGCGTACCATCCGCTCCCATTTTAATATATCATGTTTGGTAGGCATACCACTCTCTCCCATCTCAATATATCATGTGTGGTAGGCGTACCACTTGCTCCCATCTCAATATATCATGTGTGGTAGGCGTACCACTCGCTCCCATCTCAATATATCATGTGTGGTAGGCATACCACTCGCTCCCATTTCAATATATCATATGTGTTAGGCGTACCACTCGCTCCCATTTCGATCCCACACAGTATCACAAAGAAAAATCCCGGCAAGGGAACAAGATAATATAATGTTTTCCTAGCAAGGGAACAAGAATATCAAATCAACTATCCCGGCAAGGGAGGGTCAGCTATAACCAATCTTATTCAACTTCTTCTTGGCACAACAAATGTCAATATTCAGTCGCAACTTCCATAGGATCAACCAAGGGTACACAATTAACAAAATTAAGACTCACGGTCATGCTAGACACCAACGTATAGATACTCGTCACCATGCCTATACCTCGTACTCGATCAATTAGCAAGTAGCAAAACAAGACTCCACTCCTATTCCCTCAAGCTAGGGTTAAACCAAATACTTACCTCAACTTCCATGGCCGAATCAATCTATAATAACCGCTTTTCCTCTCGAACTCGGCTCTAACTCAATCAAATCTATACAATAATGACTTTATATTGTCAATATATGCTAAAAACATCAAACCCAATGCCTAAATATAGATTTCCAAGCTTTCTTCCCAAAATTCCAAAAATCGACCCTGGGCCCGCTTGGTCGAAATACGAGGTTCGGACCAAAATCAAATTCCCCATTCACCCACGAGCCCGAATATATAATTTATTTTCAAATCCGACCCCAAAATGAGGTCTAAATTAAGAAAAAGTAAAAATCCCTAACTCTACCAATTTTTCCCAATTTCTACCCTAGATTTCATGTTTTAGGCTTAGGAATTCAATAGATGTTGAAGGAAATGAGAGGAAACAAGTAAAGGATTACTAACCTACGGAGTTTTGGTGAAGAATCGCTTCAAAAGTCGCCCCAAGAGGTGTGGAGAAGAAAAAGTTATGAAATTTGAAGTTGGTCCCGAAATGGTTCTGTTTTTATGAACTTAAAAATCGTTGGGCAAAAATTACCCTACGCGTTCGCGACAGTAGGGTCGCGTTCGCGAAGGGTAGAGGCTAACAATCATCGCGTTCGCGAGTGGAGTAGTGTGAACGCGAAATGGAAAGATGCTGGGGTCCAAAGTTTGGCCTACGTGAATGCGCTGGAGGAGGGTTGTGGACTTACGCGAATGCCAGAACAGTTACGCGAAGGGGAAGGAGGAAGATCTAAGGCATCGCGAACGCGGAAGGGGGTGCGAATGCGAAGAAGACTTTTCTGCAACAGCTAAAGCTTATTTTCTGCAATCTTTCTAAGTTCAAACCACCCCGGAACACCTTCTAAACACTCCCGAGCCCTCGGGTCTCCTAACTAAATACATACACTAACTCAACAACATCCTACGAACTTAACCGTGCGATCAAATCGCCAAAATAATATAAAAATCAATGAATCAAACCTCAAAATCACTAGTTTTTTTCATCGAACTTCATAAACTTTCCACTTTAGAGTTTTAAGTCCGAAACACGTCAAACGACGTCCGATTTCAACCAAACTTCACAGAAATATCTTAAAACACATATGAGACATGTACCAGGCGCCGAAACTAAAATACGGGCCCGATACCAACACGTTCTAATTAATTTTTATTTCCATTATCCTTAACAATTTCAAAAAAATAATTTCTTTTAAAGATTCATTTCTCGGGCTCGGGACCTCGAATTTCGATTCCGGGCATACGCCCGAGCCCCATATTTTTCTACGGACCCTCCGGGACTGTCAAATCACGGTCCGGTTACGTTTACCCAAAATGTTGACCAAAGTCAACTTTACTCATTTTAATACCAACTTTTTTATAGCATTTTTCACAGAATTTTACATACAAGCTTTCCGGCTACTCACCTGAATTGTGCACGTAAATCGAGGCAACTAAAAATGAGATTTTTAAGGCCTCAGAAGCACGAAAAGAGAGAGAAAATAGGTGATGACCCTTTGGGTCGTCACACTTAGGTTTTGTTTGATCGTTGAGGACAACTTAATTGAGCCGTTTATGTATTTTTCTTATAAAGAAGTAGAGTATTAATTATGGTGAATTGAAAGAAGTAGAACAGACAGGAGGTGAAAAAGTTAAGAGAAAGGTTTCGAATCCAGGTCCATGTAATAAAGAAAGAATTTAAAGGGGCCCATACAACCAGCTCTTCCATCCACATTTTCCCATTTGGAGGCACAAATAAATTTTTAACGGGTCACAGCCGTGTATACATATATATATATATATATATATATATATATATATATATATATATATATATATATATATATATATATGCTCTTCCATCCACATTTTTCCATTTGGAGGCACAAATAAATTTTTAACGGGTCACAGCCGTGTATACATATATATATATATATATATATATATATATATATATATATATAGGGTTTTGCCGAGGTTAACCGGGTCCCGTGACCCCTCAACTCACAACGTGGGTCCGCCTCTATTTGTAATGAAAATAAACTTCCCAAATTGATAAGATAGGAAAAATTGAGCTATTTTTAAAGTTTTCCCCGTTATGATTGAAAATGTTAATGTAATATACTGGGAGGTTATTACTCTATTATTTAATTGATAATGCATTAAATTGTGATTTCTTAAGGACGGAGTATCATTATGTGACTAATTGATGCATATTAATTAGCATGACCGTACTGTACTGTACGTTTCCGAGTACACTACTATACCAAATCAGTCGAAACTCTTCGCCTAGTACGGTATATATGTCGAAATAAATGAAACAATGCACGTAAATGTAATACTTAGGTAACTCGATCTGGTTGTAATAAGGTTGGCTTTGTAATTTTTAATAGAGTAGTACGCTACCAGTATACATGTAACTTTAGGAGTCGTTTGGTACGCAGATTAAATTATCTCGGGATTCTAATCCTTATAATCCAAGAACTAATTTATAACACATGAGAGATGTGATAAAATAATTCCATATTTGATAGGATAAAGTGAGATAAGATGAGATATCCTGAATTAAATTTAATCCCACATCTTATCCTACTTTATCACTTATACCAAACGACCCTTAAATCTTGTAAGTTCTTATGGCCGGAGATAGTCATCTTCGCATGAGAGCAACGTTGAATTTTCAGACAACATAAAACTTTAAACATGCCAAAAAATCAAATATTTCAGCTGTCTATGTAAAGGCGGGTGCCTGAGTGGACTCAACTACCTAAATCGCACAACATATATATGCTGTAGAATTTGGTACAAACATAGTGGTTTGTGTGTGGGTCAAAATCTGACCACAAGTGAATTAACATAAAGGGGAATGATAAGGGGTCGACCAAGCCATGGACGTACCCGTAAGGCGTAATGGCAACGAGCGTCTCGGTCACTGTCGAGATCGAGCCATCGAGAAGGCTTGCACAACGAAATATACGCGGTCATACTTGAGCAAGTAAAGAGGAGGATAATCGAGAAGGGGCTGGCTAAAGACCGTTGGATAAAGGGTAAGTTGGGTAGTATTGTGATGATTCGACCCGTCGTCACGTGAGTTACCACCCCGTTTCTCCCATTGTCGGTTTCCTTATGTGTTATTATACGAGTCTTGGGTGAATGAGTTGATTTGGATTGATTCTGGATGGAAATAAGACACTTAGTCTCTTTAAGGAAGGTTTGTTTTGGAAAACGTCAACCGGATGTTGATTATTGAGTTAGAAGGCTCGGATTTGGTTTTCGGTAATTCGGTTATCTTCGGGGAATGATTTGTGACTTTAGAGTGTGATCGGAATTGATTTTGGAGGTCCGGTGTAGAATTAGGCTTGCATTGGTGAAGTTAGTATTTTGGCGATTTCCGGTTGATAGGTGAGATTTTGTGTGACGACCCGGCCCGTTGTCACGTGAGTTACCGCCCCTTTTCTCCCATATTATGTTGCACTATCTTTCAATATCAGTATTTGAGTTGATCGGATAGAATTGAATTGGTTTTGGTTGGAAATGAGGCACATAGTCTCTTAGAAAGAAGCTTGTTTTGAAAAAGTCAACTAGAAGTTGACTATTTAGTTTGAGGGCTCGGAATTAATTTCCGGTGGTTCGGTTAGTTTCGGGAGGATGATTTGTGACCTAGGGGTGAAATCGGAAATGAATTTGGAGTTCCGGTGTAGAATTAGGCTTGAATTGGCGAAGTTGAAATTTTGGCGAATTCCGGTGGATAGGTGAGATTTTGATCCTAAGGTCGGAATGGAATTTCGAGAGTTGCAGTAGCTCCGTTAGGTGATTTTAGATATGTCTGCAAATTTTCAGGTCATTCGGATGTCGTTTGGTCGGGTTTTTGATCGAATGTGAGTTTCGAAAGTTTTAGTTTAACTTAGACTTGAATCCGTCGTGATTTGATGATTTTGTGTTAATGGACGTGTTTTGATGATTGGAACAAGTTTGAATGAGGTTTTAGGATGCGTTGGTGCTTTTGGTTGAGGTCCCGAGGGGCCTCGGGGTGATTTCGAGTGTTCAAACGGACTAGTTTTGGCCTTGGGAGATAGCAAATTTTTGCTATTGGGTGTTGCAGACTTTTGTTCATCGCGTTCGCGTGAGGAGTAACGCGAACGTGTAGGGTATTTTGAGGGAGCCTGGGATTTTGCCTTCGCGTTCGCGAAGGAGAGGCCCGCGATCGTCTAGATGTGGAATCTTGTTGATCGCGTTCGCGTGAAGGGGTTCGCATAGGCCAGGGAAGTGGGCCATCGCGTTCACATTGTGGTTGTTGCGTTCGCGTATGAGGGCCTGGGAGCCAGATCAGATAAAGCATTGCGTTCGCGTGGCTAAGGTCGCGAACGCGATGAAGGAATTGCTTGGCGGACAGAAGGGTTTATAAACATTTCCTCCGCGAGCTAAAGTCATTTTTCACCATTGTTGGGCAAATTTGGGAGCTTTTGACGAGGGATTAAGAGGGTTTCGACTAGGATTCGATTGGAGGTAAGTTTTATGAGTTAAATACATGATTTTATTGAAGATTCATCATTTAAATCTCCTAAAATTGGGTGAAAATTTGAGAAGTTAGGGCTTGGTTTTAGCTATGTAAATTGGGGATCTGAAGGCCCATTTGAACTCCGATTTTGATGAACTTTATATGTACGGACTCGTGGTGAGACGAGGATTCCGGAAATGTAATTTTCGAAATTTTTCGATACGTGGGCCCGGGGCTCGGGTTTTGCCAATTTCGTATTTTTGAGTATTTTTCGAGTTCTTTCGATTGGGTTATGCCCCATTAGATTATTGTAATATATTTGCCGTAATTTTGGTTAGATTTGAAGCGCGTGGAGGCCGGTTTGAGGGTCAAAGGCGTCGCGGGCTAGAGATTTCGCCGGTTCGAGGTAGGTAATACTTGTAAATGATGTCCTGAGGGTTTGAAACCCCGGACTTGCACATCATAGTGCTGTATTGTGGTGACTTGCATGCCAGGTATGAGCGTGGGATAGAGCACCGTTGGGGATTGTGACTTGGTCCGTCCCGGTTGTTGATTTTACCGCGTATTTGATAAAGAATTATTGATTTTTATCATGATTTGGGTTTATTGCCATACTTGGGCTTCGTGCCAATTATTTAAAATCTTTTGTGAATTTACATCACTATTATCCTCACGAATTGAAATATTATTGAATTCAGTCCAATTGAATTATATTATTTTGTTAACTCAGCTACGTTTATAATCAACTCGAGATTTAAATGATATTAAAAAAAATGTCAATGAGCTGAGCACTATTGTTTTACTGAAGCCCAAGAGGCTTAT
>MU767432.1:6182-16500 GCA_026770625.1 Nicotiana glauca | reverse complement strand
AGGTCATTCGGACGTCGTTTGGTCGGGTTTTTGATCGAATGTGAGTTTCGGAAGTTTTAGTTTAACTTAGGCTTGAATCTGTCGTGATTTGATGATTTTGTGTCAATGGACGTGTTTTGATGATTGGAACAAGTTTGAATGAGGTTTTAGGATGTGTTGGTGCTTTTGGTTGAGGTCCCGGGGGGCCTCGGGGTGATTTCGAGTGTTCAAACGGACTAGTTTTGGCCTTGGGAGATAGCAGATTTTTGCTGTTGGGTGTTGCACACTTTTGTTCATCGCGTTCGCGTGAGGAGTAACGCGAACGCGTAGGGTATTTTGAGGGAGCCTGGGATTTTGCCTTCGCGTTCGCGAAGGAGAGGCCCGCGATCGCGTAGATGTGGAATCTTGTTGATCGCGTTCGCGTGAAGGGGCGACACGTTCGCGTAGGCCAGGGAAGTGGGCCATCGCGTTCGCATTGTGGTTGTCGCGTTCGCGTATGAGGGCTTGGGAGCCAGATCAGATAAAGCATCGCGTTCGCGTGGCTAAGGTCGCGAACGCGATGAAGGAATTGCTGGGCGGACCGAAGGGTTTATAAACATTTCCTCCGCGAGCTAAAGTCATTTTTCACCATTGTTGAGCAAATTTGGGAGCTTTTGACGAGGGATTAAGAGGGTTTCGACTATGATTCAATTGGAGGTAAGTTTTATGAGTTAAATACATGATTTTATTGAAGATTCATCATTTAAATCTCCTAAAATTGGGTGAAAATTTGAGAAGTTAGGGCTTGGTTTTTGCTATGTAAATTGGGGATTTGAGGGTTCATTTGAACTCCGATTTTGATGAACTTTATATGTACGGACTCGTGGCGAGACGAGGATTCCGAAAATGTGAATTTCGAAATTTTTCGAGACGTGGGCCCGGGGCTCGGGTTTTGCCAATTTCGTGTTTTTGAGTATTTTTCGAGTTCTTTCGATTGGGTTATGCCCCATTAGTATATTGTGATATATTTGCCCTGATTTTTGTTAGATTTGACACGCGTGGAGGCCGGTTTGAGGGTCAAAGGCGTCGCGGGCTAGAGATTTCGCCGGTTCGAGGTAGGTAATACTTGTAAATGATGTCTTGAGGGTTTGAAACCCCGGACTTGCACATCATAGTGCTGTATTGTGGTGACTTGCACGCCAGCTATGAGCGTGGGGTAGAGCACCATTGGGAATTGTGACTTGGTCCGTCCCGGTTGTTGATTTTACCGCGTATTTGATAAAGAATTATTGATTTTTATCATGATTTGGGCTTATTGCCATACTGGGCTTCGTGCCAATTATTTGAAATCTTTTGTGAATTTACATCACTATTTTCCTCACGAATTGAAATATTATTGAATTCAGTCCAATTGAATTATATTATTTTGTGAACTCAGCTACGTTTATAATCAACTCGAGATTTAAATGATATTNCACACCCCCAGTGAGCGCAAGGTATCCAGGTGAGTTGGGAGTGGGCCCGAGAGGCCGTTGTTTGTGTCTGGTGAGTTGGGAGTGAGCCCGAGGGGCTGTTGTTTGTGTCTGGTGAGTTGGGAGTGAGCCCGAGGGGCTGTTGTGTGCTGGTGAGTTGGGAGTGAGCCCGTGGGTCTGATACTATACTGAGATTTGATATAGAGCCCGAGGGGCAAACTTTTGATTATTCCTTATTTGTCGAAATTGTTGTTTCCTCTGTTTTAAAAAAAAAAAGAGAATTATCTGATACCTTATGCCTTTTATTGTATGATTGATTTTACTGCTTGAGATAGCATTATATTCTAGATACTTTCTAAAGGATTTTCACGATTTTCCTGTTTTTAATAAAAGGATTGTACTGTCCTTTATAGCATGATGGAGTGCTCTTTCGTGATTTCTTGCCTCTCAGCATTATTTACTCTTATTACCACTGAGTTGGAAGTACTCACTCTACTCCCTGCACCTCGCGTGCAGTTGCAGGTATTGTTCACCCGGTAGCGGGTTGTCAGCGGATTGAAGATATTACTGTTGTAGCTGAGCAGGGTGACCGCCAGCGTTCGTAGCACCGGACTTCATCTTGAACTTCAGATTTTATCTTACATATATAGTTGACTCTGTAGTTGTGTTTCTACTTCTTAGATGCTCGTGACTTGTGACACCCCGGTCGGGCTGAGTTGGGTTGTATATATATTGTTAATCAACGTCATTTAAGCTGTATTTTCTATTCGTTATGTTTAAGAATTGTTAGAAAGGCGATTTGGGTTAGTTGGCTGGCCTTGTCTTCACGAGAGGTGCCATCACGACCAGGTTTGGGAATTTGGGTCGTGACATTTTGATTCAAGGGTCGGAATGGAATTCCGAGAGATGATGTAGCTTTATTGTGTGATTTGTGATGAGTGTGCAAAATTTCAGGTCATTCGAACGTCGTTTGGTTGGGTTTTTGATAGAGTGCGAGTTTCGGAAGGATTTGAAGAACTTAGGCTTGAATTCGATGCATTTTAATGATGTTGGTGTTAGTTGAGGTGTTTTGAGGATTGGAGCAAGTTTGAATAATGTTTTAAGATGTGTTGGTACTTTTGGTTGAGGTCCCGAGGGCCTCGGGGTGAGTTCGGATAGTTAAACGGAGAGTTTTTAGATTTTTTTTGTAAGTAAATGAGCTGCTGGTATCTGGTATTTTTGCACCTGCAGTTATGGGACCGCAGGTGCGGTATCGCAGAAGCGACGGTGAAGCCGCAGAAGCAAAAACCTGGGAAGTTGCCTGATTCTGTAGAAGCAGTTGGTGGACCACATCTGCGAAGCCGCAGATGCGGGAAAATGGCCGCAGAAGCAGTCCTGGCACTATTTTGAATTTATGCAGAAGCGGAAGAGAAGTCGCATAAGCGGTCATGGGACCGCAAAAGCAAAAATACTGGACAAATTTAAGATTAATTCCTCCACGAGCTTGGGATATTTTCCACCATTTGTTGAACATTAATTCCTCCACGAGCTTGGGATATTTTCCACCATTTGTTGAACATCTTGAGAGCTTTTTGGGAGCAATTAAAGAGGGTTTCGACTGGAGTTTATTGGAGGTAAGATTTTTGAGTTAAAAACATGATTATTATGTGAAATTAACCTAGAAATTCATGGAATTAAGCTTAAAATTGATGAACTAGGGCTTGGGATTTTGAGATTTAAATTTGGGATTTGATGGAGCATTTGAGCTCGGATTATGGTAAATTTGATGTGTATAGACTCGTGGCGAGATAAGGAATCCATTGATGTGAATTTTTTGATTTTTTTAGAAATAGGCCTGGGTCTCGGGTTTTGCTAGTTTCGAGATTCTTGATATTTTTCGATTATTTTCGATTGGGTATTGTTCCCT
Source organism: Nicotiana glauca (assembly GCA_026770625.1). Classification (NCBI taxonomy): domain Eukaryota; kingdom Viridiplantae; phylum Streptophyta; class Magnoliopsida; order Solanales; family Solanaceae; genus Nicotiana; species Nicotiana glauca. Next base: position 13,164 of record MU767432.1, on the reverse strand, counting down.
TAGCATATTGTGATGTATTTCCTCTGATGTTGGCTAGATTTGACGCGCGTGGAGGCCGATTTGAGGGGCAAAGACGTCGCGAGCTAGAGATTTTACCGGTTCGAGATGAGCAATGATTGTAAATGATATCCTGAGGGTTTGAAACCCCGGATTTGCACCCATAGTGCTATATTGAGGTGACTTGCATGCCAGATAAAGAGCGTGGGGTAGAGCACCGTTGGGGATTGTGACTTGGTCCGTCCCGGTTGTTGATTTTGCCGCGTATTTCACTATGACTTGTTGTTTTTCACTTTGATTTGGGCTTATTGCCATACTTGGGGCTTATTGTCGACTGTTTGAGCTCCCTGTGAGCTATCATAACTGTTTTCCTCAATATTTGAAATATTATTTGAACTCAGTCCATTTGAATTACACTGTCTCATGAACTCAGCTATATTTTCTCAACCTTGAGTTTTTTTAACTGATATTTGAACTATTGTTTGAGCTGAGCATTATTATTTTTACTGACACCCGAGGGGCTTATGATTATTCTTGGACTGATTGAGGCCGAGGGCCATGTGTGAGGACATGTTGAGTGAGGTGAGGAGGCTTTTAGGCCTCGAGTGATATGTGAGGAGGCTTTCAGGCCTTGAGTGTTATGTGAGAAGGCTTCCAGGCCTCGAGTGTGATGTGAGAAGGTTTTAAGGCCTTATGTTGATATGACAGGCTTTAAGGCCTTATGATGATATAGCGTTTGGGCTGTATGAGTTCCTCCGGAGTCTGCACCCTCATAGTGAGCGCGGGTACCCAGGTGAGTTGGGAGTGAGCCCGAGAGGCTGATGTTGTACTTTGTGAGTTAGGAGTGAGCCCGAGAGGCTGATGTTGTACTTTATGAGTTGGGAGTGAGCCCAAGAGGCTGATGTTGTAATTTGTGAGTTGGGAGTGAGCCCGAGAGGCCGATGTTGTACTGTGTAACTGATACTGAGCACGAGGGGCTGATACTGTTCTGAGTGATGTGATATTGAGCCCGAGGGGCTGGTACTGTTTTGAGCTGTGCCCGAGGGGCGAACTTTTATGTACTCATCTTGCATACTTATTTGCCGTCTTACCTGTTATACTATAGTATTTATGCCCGAGGGGCGTATTTTCTGTGCCTATCGGCACTAACTTTTTAAATCATTTTTGTAAGTATTGAAAAGATCGCTTTCAAAAGAGATTTGAACTGAGCCAAGGTATTTCTAAAGATTACACAAATTTCACTGTTTTTCTCAGAAAATTGTACCCAGCTTCTATACATCATGTTGGTGGCTTTACGTGATTTCTTGCTGCTCAGTTATTATTTGCCTTTATTACTCACTGAGTTGGAGTACTCACTTTACTCCCTGCACCTCGCGTGCAGTTGCAGGTATTTATTCACCCGGTAACGGGTAGTGGCCGCGTGGAGGTAGAGTTGTAGAAGTTTAGCGAGGTGACTGCCAGCGTTCGCAGCACCACAGCCCCTTTTATGTTATTCATTAGTATTACTCAGTGTATTTCTAGACTGTAAAGTGAGGATTTCATTCTTATAGATGTTCGTGACTTGTGACACCCCGATTTCGGGCTGAGTCGGATGGGTTCTCTGTTTTATCAAGTTTATTCCGCATTATGATTTGATTATCTATGATTCAGACTTATTCATGCTAAGTAACTGTTAAAAGAGGCATTGTTGTTCTGTTGGCTGGCCTTGTCTTCACGAGAGGTGCCATCACGACCGAGTTTGGGAATTGGGTCGTGACAAGCATATATATGAAGGATAAAGCAGAAAGAGAGGGGGGTCCCAGAAGGGAAAAAAGAGCAGACGACTTGGAGGAGACTTCTGAGTAACAAAGGAAGAAGTCTAGATTACGAGTTACAAACCTTTGTAAATGCCATCGTTGAATAAATGAAGCTAGATCTCATAGTTATCAACGAGATTCCTTCCTTATCTTCTTTGCTTTTAAAAATACAGAACAATATATCAAAGATGTAAGCTTATCATTTACGTTTGGTGTCTTTCAACTATTCTAAGAAATATTATATAAACTCAGCCCCATTTGATTCTAGTATCCAATATGCTTAGATCTAAAATTGATTATGTTTGGCAGGATTTACTCTCTCTATTTTATCATTAATTGGTTTAACTAAAAGGCTCAACACTTTTTGGTCAAACAATTTGGCGCCGCCTGTGAGGAATTTCTTAGCCAAATTCATTAGTTTCCTTTAGCTCTAGAACCAACTAAGTATCACTTCCAGACTGTTACAACCTCACCATTCCGGTAACAAAAAAAAGGGTAAATTTGAGGGGGTCATATTGTGGGGATTATAGGTAACCCTGCAAATTGCATCAATTTGTGGAGGCTTTGGCAACTGACACAAATAAGTTCAATTTTGTGAATATTTAAAAGCTTCACAATAATAGTATCACGTTTTTTACCATATTTGAAGGTTTGAGGTTATTAACCTTCACAAATTTTGGAAAGAAAGAAAACTCCACATATAACATCGTTAATAAATAAAACTTTTTTTATATTGAAGTTTTTATTTTATTTTTCTTTTATTTAATAAATTGGCTCTATAAACAGATACCTAGAAAAAATGGCAAGAACGTATATACTCTCCTACTTCAACCCGTCTTTCTGACTAGATTTATTTTGGTTTGTAGATCCTCCCTCTCTCTCTACTGCTTGTACGGTCCTTTACCATAATTTACTATATATTATTTGCTGTAAAAAGTTTTTTTTTCTTGGATTCCTCATTGAATTGTTCTTTCCTCTACGTTTCTGGAAATAATTTGGATTGAAGGAGCTCTTGAAATTTTGGAGTAGATTGTGGAAGTAGACAAATATGAATGATTGCATTTTTGAGTTATACTCTATAAATTCATGGCCAGTGCATTGACATATATGATTCCTCTTTCTTGATTGATATCGCCTGGTCTCTAATAAAAACATAAAATTTTAAAATAAATAAATCTTGGATTGGAAAGCCAAGGAACACAAATGAGTACTTACTTGGTGCGGATGAATTTATAGAGTTTGCATTTAATAATTCGGCTGCAGGAAATACGATAAGATGTCCATGTCCTAAATGTGATTTTGGCAAGTGAAAAACTAGAGATATAGTGCACGATCATTTGATTTGCAATCCATTCCCTCAAAATTATGTTATTTGGGATCTTCATGGTCAGAAATCAGTAACAAAGGCGGCAGAGTCTTCTGAAAATATAAATATAATGCAAGAGACATTTTACCTAGAAGATCCAATAGAAATAATGATTCATGATGCATTTGGGCACCATAGTTACCAAGTTGCTGATGTACAAATATCTCAACCATTGGGTGAAGATGAAATATCAAACGAGGAGCATAGAGATGATCCGAGTGATTCTTACGAGTTTCTCAAAGATGGAAATGGAACACTATATGAAGGTAGAAAGTACACAAAGCTAGAGTTTGTAATAAAATTATATCATATAAAGGTCTTGTTTGGATTAAGCGACAAGGCATCGACTATGATACTGGATTTGTTGAGAGATGCATTTGAAAATGCAAAGTTACCTCCGTTTTATAAGGCCAAAAAAATCATTAACAAACTTGGCCTTGACTACACTAAGATATCGGCATGTCCAAATAATTGTATGTTATATTGGGAATGTGATTCAGAATTCGAAGCATGTAAGTATTGTGGTACATCTAAATGGAATCCCAAGAAGAAGAAAAAGCAAGCTGCAAAGGTTTTGCGTTACTTTCCCTTGAACCCAAGGTTGCAAAGATTATATATGTGTCGTAAGACTGCTGAGCATATGAGATGGCATGCTTCAGGGAGTAACAACGATGGGTTGATAAGGCATCCAAGGGATGGTGAGGCATGAAGGACATTTGATTTGACACACTCTGAATTTGCTTCAGATTCTCGAAATGTTCGCTTAAGCCTTGCTAGTGATGGTTTTAATCCTTTTGGAACAATGAATACTATCTATATTATTTGGCTTGTTTTCTTGATTCCATACAATCTTACTCAGATGTGTATGAAGTACACCTCCTTCATCCTATCAATGATCATTCAAGGAAAGCAAATGCCTGGAAATAATATTGATGTATACTTGCAACCCCTCGTGAAGGAATTACTAAGCTATGGCATGATGGTGTGGAAACTTTTGATTCCTTATCATATGAATCTTTTAGAATGCGAGCAACGCTTACATGGATAATTAGTTACTTTCCCGGGTTAGGTATCCTATCTAGCTGGAACACACATACTGGATTTGCTTGCCCAACTTGTAACTTCGACACAAAACCTTGTCGTCTTCGTCACAGTAAAAAGTAGTGCTTTATGGGTCATCGACGCTTTCTAAAAATATATCATAAATTTAGATTGAATCAAGTTCGCTTTAAACTAGTAGGATCTGATATTTTGAGGCAAATAGAAGAAGGGATAGGAGTAGAGTTGAATGGTAGTGGGAAAAGATCAAGACGACCAACTAAGCAATGGAACAAGAGAAATATATTCTTTGAAGTTCCATACTGGGAGTCTAACTTGTTGCATCATAATTTAGATTTTATGCATATTGAAAAAAAACGTATGTGACAATATCATATATACATCGCTCTATGATACATCTGTGACGACCCAAAGTATTATCACCGTATTTTTTGCACTTCCGAGGCCTTGGAAACCTCACTTTTGGTTGCCTCAATTTGCGTGCGCAGTCCGGGCGCGAAGCCGGAAAATTTTTATGTTAAAATGTCTGAATTCTGTGAAAAATTTGAAGAATTATGATATTAATATTGATATAGTTGACTTTGGTCAATATTTTAGGTAAACGAACCCGGACCCGTGATGTGACGGTCCCGGGAGGTCTGTAGAAAAATATGGGACTCGGACATGTGCCCGGAGTCGAAATCCGAGGTCCAGAACCCCAGTAAAAGAATTTTTTCTGTTAAATTGTTTTCTGAAATTATTAAGGAAAAATGAAAATGAAAATGAGTTAGAAAATATAAGTATCGGGCTCGTATTTTGGTTCTGATGCCCAGTACAGGTCTTAAATATGTGTTAAGCACTTTCTGTGAAATTTGGTCGAATTCGGACGTCGTTTGACGTGTTTCGAACCTAAATAGCTAAAGTTGGAAGTTATGAACTTTGAAATGAAAATTATGAGTTTTGGGGTTTGATTCTTTGATTTTGATGTTATTTTGGCGATATGATCGCTCGAGCAAGTTCGTAGGATGATATTGAGTTAGTGTGTGTGTTTGATTGGAAGCCCCGAGGGCTCGGGAGTGATTCGGAGGTGGTTCGGGGTAGTTTTACACCTAAAATCATAGCAGATTTTCTGCAATTCTTCCACAGGTCATTTGTTCTACGCGAACGCGACCTTGTCCCGCGTTCGCGATGGCCAGCGCCCCAGCCTTATTCGCGTTCACGGAAAGCCCACCACGTTCGCACTGTTATGTCATCCCCTCATCGCGTTTGCGCTTCTATGCCCTCCCCTTCACCGCGTTCGCGATCCTCTTGTCACGTTCGCGATCCTCCTGTCGCGTTCGCGTATAATAGTCCCTGGGCCCCCAGCATTTTCTTCTACGCGTTTGCGCCCCCTTTCACGCGAACGTGATGGTTACCTGTCTTCCTTCATTACGAACGCGACAGGGATGTCGCGAACGCGATGAACAATTTTGCCCAGCGAATTTTTAAGTTCAAAACAGTAGCTATTACGTGATTATTCCCATTTGTCTCAAACCTTGTCTTCTCCACAGCACCTAGGCGAATTTTAGAGCTAACCTTCATCAAAGTTCCTTTAAGTATTATTTAACTCAGCTTCTTCATTTCCTATCGTCATCTATCAAATTCCTAGCCCTAAATCATGAAATTCAAGGTAGAAAATGGGGGTTTTGGGTAGAACTAGGGTTTTCGGAATTTTGGGCGATTCAACCTCAATTTGGGACCGAATCTTAAAACAAATTACATATTGAACTCGTGGGGTTATGGGTGATTGGAATTCGGCCCGAGCCTCGAGTTTGGACCATGTGGGCCCGGTGTTGGATTTTGCTATTTTTGGAAGAATGATGGGAATTTCATTTCTAGGCTATGGGATTGTGTTTTTGAGCTCTTATTGATACTATTGAACAAAATTGTGCCTAGATATTTCGGAGCCGGATTCTAAAGGAAAAGCGGTTTTAGAGCCTTGACTGCTATTTTCGGGCCGAGGTAAGTGTTTGATCTAACTTTGGTTTGAGAGAATAGGATTAGAGTGTCATAATTGCTATTTGCTAATTGATCGAGTGCGGTGTATAGGCATGGTGATGAGTATCTATACACCGGAGTCTAGCATGACCGTGGGTCCTTGTTTGTACTTGTTTTTTAGATAATTTGGAACTCTTCTAAGCTAATTGATGATGACTACATAATGTGAAGAGTTTGAGGATAAATTATAAAATATTAATACTTTGGAGCGTTGGCTCGAATGATAAATACCACTGAGTAGGGGATGAAAGTATTGAAAGGAGTTGTGATTTATCCCTTGCCGGGATGGTTTAAATATATTGAATATTTCCCTTGCCGGGATGTGAAAGCTCTTGGTGTTGTTCCCTTGCCGGGACTTAGTTGTTAATTATGTTATTCCCTTGCCGGGACATTTCTTATTATTATCTATTTTTCTCTTGCCTGTTTGGTTGTGACTGTTGTTTGGGTGAGGAAGAGTGTTAATGCACGAAGGGTCATTCCGTGCTATTTTTGATTATATTTGCACGAAGGGTCATTCCGTGCTATGTTTTGACTGTTTATGCACGAAGGAACATTCCGTGCTCTAATTTGACTAATATTGCACGAAGGGTCATTCCATGCCATGAAATGAGAGTTATGTGAGGGAAAGCATGAAGGGTGATGCCGTGCATTTTATTCGATTGCTTTGGGTGAGGATGAGAGTAAAAGCACGAAGGTTGATGCCGTGCAACTATTGATTTTCTTATGCTTTGGTAGTTATTATTGTGCC
>MU767430.1:41103-68248 GCA_026770625.1 Nicotiana glauca | reverse complement strand
GCAGTCGGCATCCTGGCAACCCATTCCTACAACACCCGGTCAAAAAACAAACTGAACATGACAGGCCAAGAATCAAATACCAGTATCGTGGACCCGTCAAAAGAGGTAGAAGTGGTAGATGTTAAAGCAATGAAGGAAGAGATGTATAAGTTGAGACAACAGATGTCTGAGATGCATCAGGCCTGGGTTAAGGGTCAACCGGCACCAGTTTATCCCGCCAATCCAGCATATATCCCACATTTGGCTCAGTCTCAGGAGCCCCCTCTTGTGCATGCATCTTCACCTTTCCCTTTCCACCTACAGAGTTATAACACCACCTCCTATCCTCCCCAAGCTCCACCACCCAAACAAAACACTCCCCCACCAATTACCCTTGTCATTGTGGCGCCTCCACCTGCCACATTGCAAAGATCTTCCAGTGAGCCATTGTTTCCAACTCATGCTAGCCAGTACTACCCTCCCGAGCCTACCTTTAAAGCTCCTGAGCCATATTCCTACACCCCTCACTTTGAACTCCCGGTGGAAACTGAAAAGTCGCTTAAAAACTCAGAGCAGGAAGAGATGAGTCGAAAAGTAAAAAGCCTGGAGCAGTCCTTCAGGAACCTGAAAGGGTTGGGTGGCCAAATCAGTGTGGCCTATAAAGATCTGTGTCTATTCCCGGATGTGCAGTTACCCGTAGGGTTCAAAATGCCAAAATTCGATCTGTATGACGGGCATGGTGACCCGGTGGCCCACCTGAGGGGATTCTACAGTCAGATGAGAGGAGCCGGAGGAAGGGATGAGTTGTTAGTGGCGTACTTTAGTCAAAGTCTCAGTGGTGCTGCTTTGGAATGGTACACACGGCAAGATCATGCTCGATGGTACACTTGGGATGATTTGGCCCAAGCATTTGCATACAACTTCCAGTACAATCTCGAAATTGTCCCGGACCGTCTGTCACTGATTAAAATTGAGAAGAAGCCTAGGAAAAGCTTCGGGGAGTACGGTTTCCGGTGGAGAGAGCAGGCGGCAAGAGTCGATCCTCCAATGAAAGAGAGTGAGATGGTCGATTACTTCTTACAGGCTTTGGAGCCTACCTACTATGGTCACCTGGTGTCAGCAGTGGGAAAATCTTTTAATGAGGTAGTGAAAATGGGAAGTATGGTTGAAGAGGGGCTCAAATCCGATAAAATCATGAGCTATTCGGCAATCAAGGCAACTACCCAGGCTATCCAGAGCGGCACTGGAGGGGTATTGGGAAACAAAAAGAAAGAAGATGTGGCGGTAGTTGACTCATGAACTTGGTCCAGGGGGCCATCACCACATTACCATCAACCTCGAACCCGTCCTCAAACCTACGCCCACACTCCACAGCACTATTACCCACCCCGGGGTCCCCACTTCTCTGTCCACCATGCCCATACATACCCCCAACATCCTACCCACGCGCCATGGTGTGCACCCATCCTACAAAGTGCCTACCGAACTCAAAACACCTACCCACCTCCAAGAGCTTACAGGAACCCCCCCGGAGCGGGTTGGCGGGTCAACCAAAATTTCAAGCAAGAAAGGGCGCAGAAGCAGGAAACTTTCACCCCCATCGGAGAGTCATATGCAGACTTGTTTGAGAAACTAAAGCTTTATAACTTGATTGCACCGGTTCCTCCGAATCATGTGGACAAGCGCGCAAGAAGCTTTGACCCTTCCAAAAGGTGTGGATACCATTCCAATGCCCTGGGGAACGATGTCGAAAGTTGCCGGGATTTGAAAAGAGAGATAGAAATGATGATTCAGGAAGGGATAATTGCAGTCCAGGACAGTGCCACCCAGAACATTACACAGAATCCTTTACCTACACATGATGGTGCACATTTTGTGGGGAATATCCATGGCGATAGGGAGTATGAGAATCCTCTCGGAAACTCGGTGAATGAAGGCCCCAGCAATTTTGATGGGCAATCCTGTGGCTATGATGTCGAGCTCGGTGATTGGAAAGACGCTCCATCTCCTGGTTAGCTAGAGTGGAGTCTTGGTGGTTTATTTTGTTGTCATTTTTATTGTCTGGGTTATTTCAAGGTTGTAATCCAAACATTGTCTTGTGACTCAAACCCTTCTATCTTTTCACTTTGCTTTGTTTAGTCATAATAGCTTGTGTAGTGCTGTTTAGGTTTGTTCAAGGGTTGTAACTCTAGTCTAATACAATTCTCTATTTCCCGCCATTTCTAGTCATTTTATTTAGTTCCCTTCTCCTGTTACAATTCTTTTCATGCTTGTTCTAGTGATATGACATGCACGCATAATTCTCAGCCTGATTTTTAAATGTCAGTTTAGTAATGAAGAAATGAAACAATGTTGACAATGTAAGGACATTCGAGGGAAATAAGTAAAGGCATTTTGAGATCACTTCGAGCCCGAATCAAGTGAAACTGGGGGCAGATAGAACATAAAGAAACACCGTTGAAATGCATCATGCTGCATTGGTTTGAAGCCAAAGGAAAGCTTGCCCCAAGTCTACAGGGACCGTTCATGGTACCGAGACTGTTGTCCAATGGTTCTAGGTAATTGACAAATACAGAAGGCAAATATGCGAATTAATCAAAAGGTGTTATGTGTGTTTTCCTCAGCTTGTTTAACTGTATAGTTTGTACTTGGCATGTTTTGGAGATTGGAATGACGAAAGCATTTTATTCTGCTATCCAAACACTTTATCCTTTGTTACCCCTTTGAGCTTCAGTTATTTTCTTGCATACCCCTCTTTCGGAATCAATAATAAAACTCGTAAGCCCGAGCGGGTGGAGAAATAAGAGAAAAATAGTGAAAAAGAAAAGAAAAAGAGAAATGAAAAGAAAATAAAAGAGAAAAGAAAAGGAAAAGAAGAGAAAGAGAAACAAGAGAAAATAAAAGCAAAGAAAAGAAAAGAGAAGAAAAAGAAAAGAAAAGAGAAAAGCAAGAAAAGAAAAGAGAAAGAAAAGAATGAAAAGAAAGGAAAAGAAAGTGGAAGAAAGGAAAGATCACCACAACAAAAGTAGTCGCCTGAACTACGTTTGACTTGATCCTAAAATGGTACGTAGGCAGCCTCTCTCTGAGGTTCAGTCACACCGAAATAAAAGTCCCAAAAGTCCCCCAAAAGGAAACTGGGGCAGAAGTTGTGGTTGTTGTGGGAAATCTGATTTCGAAAGTTGTAATTTTGAACCAATGATGAAATAGTTTTGAGCCTTTAATACCCTTTCTTTCGAACCCTATCCAAAAGCCCACATTACGGTCCAAAGAAAGACCTTCTGATCAATCTTCGAGAGATGCCAAGTCAAGCGAGCAGAGGTGAATCATATCAGGGGGCAACACTCCGGTCCAAATGAAGGAAGTTAAGAATGAGGGAGTCTTGTTTATGAGAACCTTCCCGGGTACCCCAAGGTAATGAAAGATGAGAGAAATAAAAAATGAGAGAGTCTTATTGGTGAAAACCTTCACGGGCACCATAAGGCGACAGTGAGACGAGATAAAATTCAAAAGGAGAGAGGCTTGATGGTGAAAACCCTACGGGCACCACAAGTCAACTAAGGATGGTGAATCAGATCGGGAAAGCGGAGCATTGAAGCCCAGTTTCACGACGAAAAGGTACAACAAGAGCTGAACATCAGATTTGCTAAACAGAGTAGGCTGTAGGTGCATGTCAAGGTCGCCAGAATCGGTATCCACATCTGATGGTTTGCCACTCTGTAGGTTTCTTGTTAGGAATCGTCTCTTTCCATTATCCTTTACTCTATTCCTCCCACCTTGTTTTACTCCCTCTTCCTGGGTCGGTTGTTCAAAACAAGTGAGAAATGACTTTAAAATCTGCCACCAAGCTTTCTAATTAAACAAAAGAGGATCTGGTGAACACATCAAGGCGGCAAGTCAGGAGAAAAAGCAGGCCCAATAAGTTGGCCCCAATCAACGTACTTTGGGATTCGTGTGAAATACAAGAACGAGGTACATATCAATTCAGGAACAATGCAATAGATGGAAGGGTTTGGTGAATGAATCAGAGATACTCTTCGTGTTAAGGGTAATAAAGAAAATGGTTAGTCAATAAACAAGCAAGATCTTCGAGTGGGAATCAGTTATCATGACAAGTGAAGGAGCAACAGACCTCAAGGCTGAGGTCAGTGGTTAAGTCGAGAAAGAACAAATACACGGAGTGGGGGCAATGAGTGTGCTTTGGGATCCATGTGAGACAGAAAGGTTGGGGAGGTGCCGGTTCATGCAACGCAAATAGAGGATATTGGGTCTGAACGGAGAAAAGGTATTTTATGTGATGAAGATGACAGAGAAAGGGGTCTATTCCGAAAATAAGCTATGTCTTCAAGTGGAAATCGATCCTCTTGGGAAGCGAAGAGGCAGCCGCCCTCAAAGTTCAAGGCCATAAACCAACCACCACATTTTAAACTCACAAGTTTTCTTTGTTTGAAGAAGGAACAAAGCAGTGCAAGAAAGTCGGTTCAACAATAGGAAGAAAATGAAAGGAAGAAAAGGAAGAAGAGGAAAGCCGATGAAAAGGAAGTTTCTCAAACCTTTGTCCTTGCCTATCTTGCTAATGATTTTCCTCTATTTAGAGAATCTTAGTCTGATGAATTTTTCTCCTAAGATAGAAACCCTAGTCTGATGAACTTTCTCCTAGGATCAAAATCTTAGTCTGATGAAACTTTCTCCTAAGATAACAAGATAACAAAAAACCTAGTCCGATGAATTTTCTCCTGGGGTCTGAATCTTAGTCTGATGAATTTTTCTCCTAAGATAGAAACCCTAGTCTGATGAAACTTTCTCCTAAGATAACAAGATAACAAAAACCTAGTCCGATGAATTTTTTCCTAGGGTCTGCATCTTAGTCTGATAAATCTTTCTCCTAAGATAGAAAAACCTAGTCTGAGGACTTTTCTCCTAGGATAAAAATTGTAGTCGAATAGTTTTACTCACAGGGGACGTACATGCCGATCAAGCCTTTAGTTTTTCTCTCACCATCGCATCAATAGCTTAGGTAACAACTCACAAGTCTGCCCAGCCACCAAACTGGGGTAGAAAATGTTCTTTGTTTGTTTATTTTGTTGCAGTCAGGAGCCCACCTGGAGAACAAGGGAATACATTTCAAGTTCAGCAATCAGGAGTCCACCTGGAAAATAACGGAATACTTTTTAAGTTCAGCAATCAGGCGCCCACCTGGAGAACAAGGGAAGTACAATTCAATTTTAGCTTTTAATTTTTAATATTTGATAACATGCTGTACCCAGTTACCAAACTAGGGCATAAAATTTTCTTTGTTTGTCTATTTTGTTGCAGTCAGGAGCCCGCCTGGAGAACAAAGGAATACTTTTCAAGTTAGCCCACCTGGAGAACAAAGGAATACTTTTCAAGTTCAGCAATCAGGAGCCCACCTGGAGAACAAGGGAATACTTTTCAAGTTTTAGCAGTCAGGCGCCCACCTGGAGAACAAGGGAAATACAATTCAAATTTTAGCTTTTAATTTTTAATATTGGATAACATGATGTGCCCAGTCACCAAACTGGGGCAGGAAATTTATTTTTTTTGTCTATTTTTTTGCAGCCAGGAACCCACCTGGAGAACAAGGGAATAATTTTCAAGCGTCAGCAATCAGGAGCCCGCCTGGAGAATAGAGGCACATATTTCAAATTGTAGCAGTCAAGCATCACTTGGAGGAATGGCAAAACATCCCCGATCACAATGCAAGGCAACAACACAAGAAGTCCAGTGGAAAAATACAAGTTCAAGGCAACGCAAGAGCAAGCTTAAAGACATAGATAGGACTATTTTTGTAATTCATAGATCATAGCTTAGACTAGCTTCTTTTTATTTGAACATGGTGTATTAAGGGAGGTCAGCAAGCAATAGCAGCAGAAATCACAGTGAAATCATAGCTCCTGGTAATCCCAGCTACCAGACACTCCCTAACTACACTGACCTGATACCTGTTTAGCCCAGGATATGCAGGCAACCTCTGAAGCAGGGTGCGGTTTGCTCTTTCAAAAATGCTTCACATGAAATATTCAAACGGGCGGAAATCGCTCGTTTCCGCTCACTTATCTTTGCACGAAAACTCTTCGTGTTTCCGGGCAAAGAGGGGCAGCTGTGAGCACGTGATTTTTGCCCTAAGTGAATTATTACCAAAAAATTCAAATAAAATGATTTCTTTCATTATTTTTGAAATTTTGTGAATTTTTGTGTTAATTGTTTGCATTTATTTGTGTATTTTAATTCATATGGAAAATATAAAAAATATATTTGGCATTTGCATTTAGGATTTAACTTTACATTTTAGGATTAATTAAGGCTTAAGTTATTTTTAGAATGAAATATAATAAAAATAACAAAATAGTCTATTTTTGCATTTTTAATTGTTAATTGTTGAATTTTTCTTTAGTTTAGTGTTAAGTCATATGTGGGCCAAATCCAAACAAACCCCTAGCCCAATTCCCTTCCAATCCTGTACCCATGCCTAACAGCTGCTAAACCCGCCCAACCCCAGTGGTCCGACCCGACCCGTCCCTAAATAACGCACAATCAAAAGAAAACCAAGGCCTAAATCCCTAACACACAGAGACCGTAGTAATGCTCCTCTTCTCCACCCGAATCCAGCCCCAAATTCCATCCAAATTTCAAGCGAGTGAACATCAATCCCTAACATACGCATTCATCTATCTCTCCTCCTACCCCAGATAACGGATTTCTCACCAAAGATTCTCTTTCCGTTCACTCGCTCGATTTTGAGAGAAGTCATGTGATTGGAAGGTCCTAGAGACGATTTGTTGGATGAATGTGAGGCATTAGATTGATTTTGTTCAATCCGAGCCCCGCATTCATTAGGGGTTCATCTCATAAAAGGACTTGATCCGATTTTTGAAGGGAGGATTTTTCGGGTAAGAATTTTGGAGAAGAAAACTGAGGTTTAAAAAATAGTCTTTCTTCTTCTTCTCTATGGTTAATTTTAGTTTAGTTCCAGTCTAAAAAAAATACAAAAAAAATAGTTTGAGTTTTCTTTTCCGAGTTTAATTTTGTTTTCCCTGCCAAAATCGGAGAGGAACATTCAGTGGTAAGCTAGTTTAATTTTCATTCTAGTCTGGATTTTGGTTTAAAAATGGAGCTCGTTTGAGAATTGTTGAGTTTGTCGTTGTTCAAACCTCTTATTTCTATTCGGATGCTACTGATTTGCAGTTCTTCGAGCTTTGATCTGCCATTGTATTTTTGTGATAGTTTTGGAGTCGAAACTGTGTAATCGCCTTCGATTCTGCTATCAAAAGAAGTACGAAATTTCAGGTTCAATCTTCATCTCTCTGCTCTTGCGATTCAGTTTCGTTTCAATGCTTTGAACTATGTGTTTCTGCCTCGAATGGTTCTATGATCGAAGTTCGTGTTGAATGAATTCAATCTCAGTGGTGTGATGTATTTGAGTATCTTCAATTACTTTTGGTATTTGGACGTCTATATGTAATCTGTTCAACTCCAACATGGTTAATCGAGGCTCGATTTGATTGTGTGATTATGTGAGTTGGTGAGGCATGTTAGGTTACTGTTAGAATTTATTTAACATGTAGCTCTGTGTGTGCGTCTGCCTCCTCTATCACCATACGACCATAGTTTGGTTTTTGGAAAAAATGTTTGAAAGCTGGTTTCTAAATGATTTGAAGGTTAACTTTGTTTGGCTTTCTTTTATCGTAGGATGCTGGAGTTGGTTTGTTGTTACTAATTGAATAAGTTGAATAACTCGTGTATTTTTCTGAAATTCCATGCTTACTCGTGTACTATATGCAAATCAGTCAAGTCACGCGTAGTTTCCATTCAGGCCTTAATGCTAAGAAGATGTGACTATCTTGACGTTTGTATTCCAATCAACTTGAATTTTCTATCTATTTGTCGACATTTCCAGTGATATGTTTTCACCCTTCGATAAGATCGGGATCATTTCAGTTTTCAAGCATCGTTTCTATCATAGTTCTGTTATGTAGGTGGTTTGATCTTGGATTGAGCTTCATCTCTTCTAAATACAATCAAGAATAGATATATTTGGGAAAGAATTTCTGAAATTGTATCCTCTTTTCATTTTCTAAGACTGCTTTCTTCTGAACAATGCTGGAAATTCTAGGATTTGAGTGAGTTTTCTCTGGTAGGCTGCTGCTGTGTCTAGCTGTGCTTGAAGTCCAACCTGAAAGCTAGGATTATTGCTAGGTTCTCTCTGTTTGTTGCTTTACTACTAGTAGTTGAGTTTATTCCTGTGGATTGCAGGCCTTTACTTGGTCTCAGTTCTGTGATTTTTTCTTTAAGTACCTTAAAAACTCTCTTTATGACTAAAATATGTCAATGGAAAATTGAATAGCTTGCTGCCTGACTCTTTATCTTTGTCTGATGGATTTGTGCATGGTTTAAGTGATTTGGAGGTGTTCTCTCTTTTGGTCCATGTAAACAAATGAGGCCTACCGTCGAGGTTTGCCAATGTAATTGCTATGTCTTCACTTTTGAGAAAAACTATCTTATGACGGGCTTAGGTTAGGATAACACTTCACTTCATTCTAAATAGTGTCCATATAACACTTTACGATTTCTGGAATTCAAAAGGTGATTTCTTGAGTAGTGCTAGTTAAAACTTTGGTCAGCCCTGTTATAGTTTTTCATACGCTAGTTTCGTGTTAGTGTGCTTGTTGAACTGGTTTGTTTACATTTAAATCATTTTCGAATCAGTTTGGTTAAGCATGATTTCGAATCAGTCTGTTTGAATTTAAATCTACTGTTACTGGTGATATTCTTCCCTTAGATTCAGTCTTTGCGTCAAGCCTGTGAGTCTGTTCAATTTGATTTTCCTTAAAGTGAGATGATAGTTTCATAAGTTGGGATTTAAAGAGTTTGGGTTTCATGTTAATCAGTATGGTTGGCAGCTAGCTTTCTTTGTGTTCTCCGTTTCATTTTTTAGTGGTGCCAGCAGGGGAGAAGCCTTAGCTAGGAGTGGCAGTCGTAGTCGTTGCATCCTCTTCCTTTTGGTAGATTTTGAACATTTTCTTAGCTTTCTTCTTTTAGTTTTACTGGATTCCAATGTCTCAGCATGAAGCATCAGAACCAGAACCTGCATCATCATTCTTGTCATATTGTGCCTCTTGATTTTAGATTGCAGGCCAATTTTGCTTTCTCCTGATTCTGTGAAAGTTTACTTTCTTTTATAATTTTAGTTAAAGATCTTTCTTCATTGATAACAACTCACTGATTTTCTTGAACAATTAGATTCGAGGCGCGCCATATTAGGTGAGTTATAATTTATGGCCCTCAAAACCAAGTTTAGAATACCCTTTTAACTAGAGTAGTTGAGGTGCGCCATGCCAAACAAAAATGAGAATTGCATGGCCCTCGTTTTATTTAAATATTGTATTAATTTTTAGACTTCAAGATGGGCCATTTAGTGAATTTCACGGCCTTCCCCAAAGATAAAAACGCGTTAGTCTCTTTAGGCGCACACTTTAATAAAATTACCTTCCTAAAATTCGTGTGCACATTTATGTGACCCAAATCCAAATCTCAACGGAGTCGAAATGTGTCCACAACCACGGGTGCATTGATGTGTTGTGGTTCGAGACGCGTTTTCACGACGTTGCAATTATCATTAAAATAATAATAAAAGCGGTTTACGAATAAAAAACACATAAGCTAGAACATGTTTTGAAATCAGATAAAATCAAATACAACAGTTGAGCGACCTTGCTAGAACCATGGAACTCAGGAATGCCTAACACCTTCTCCCGGGTTAACAGAATTCCTTACTCGGATTTCTAGTTCGCGGACTATTTACAGAGTCATATTTCCTTGGGGATTCAACCGGTGACTTGGGACACCATTAATCTCCCAAGTGGTGACTCTGAATCTTTAACAACAAATCCCGTTTCGATTGTCACTTAAAATGGAAAAACTCATTTATGACCTTGTGGGTGTAGTGAAAAAGGAGGTGTGACAATTACCAACAATTGAACAAGGTTACAATCAAGAATAAGTATCCATTGCTGAGGATTGATGATTTATTTGATCAGCTTCAGGGGCCAAGGTATTTTCAAAGATTGACTTGAGATCTGGATACCATCAGTTGAGGATTAGGGCATCCGATGTCCCTAAGACAGCTTTCCTTACTCGGTACGGGCATTATGAGTTCTTGGTGATGTCATTCGGGTTGACAAATGCCCCAGCCGCTTTTGTGGATTTGATGAACCGAGTGTTCCGGCCTTATTTAGATTAGTTTGTAATAGTTTTCATTGATGATATATTGATATACTCCCGCAGCCAAGAGGAGCACGAGCAGCTCTTAGAGTGGTTCTTCAGACCTTGAGGGATAGTCAGTTATATGCTAAATTCTCAAATTGTGAGTTCTGGTTGAGTTCAGTTGCATTACTGGGTCATGTTGTATCAGCAGAGGGTA
Organism: Nicotiana glauca; assembly: GCA_026770625.1. Classification (NCBI taxonomy): domain Eukaryota; kingdom Viridiplantae; phylum Streptophyta; class Magnoliopsida; order Solanales; family Solanaceae; genus Nicotiana; species Nicotiana glauca. The sequence continues at coordinate 57,831 of MU767430.1, read as the reverse complement.
TTCAAGTTGGCCCGAAGAAGATTGAGACAGTCAAGAACTTGCCTAGGCCAGCATCAGCTATAGAGATTCAGAGCTTCTTGGGATTGGCAGGCTACTATCGTCGGTTCGTGAAGGGGTTTTCATCTATTGCAGCTCCGATGACTAGGTTGACCTAGAAGGGTGCCCAATTCAGATGGTCAGAAGCTCAAGACATCTTTGACTACGACACCGGTGTTGGTTTTGCCCACAGGTTCAGGGCCTTATATAGTATATTGTGATGTATCTCGTATTGGGCTTGGCGCAGTGTTGATGCAGGATGGCAAGGTCATTGCCTATGCTTCACAGTTAAAGATTCACGAGAAGAACTATCCGGTTCATGATTTGAAGTTGGCAGCCATTGTTCATGCATTGAAGATTTGGAGGCACTATCTGTATGGCGTGGCATGTGAGGTGTTCATGGATCACAAGAGTCTTCAGTATTTGTTCAAGCAAAAGGAGTTGAATTTGAGGCAGAGGAGGTGGTTGGAGTTGTTGAAAGACTATGATATCACCATCTTATATCATCCGGGAAAGGCCAATATGGTGGCCGATGCTTTGAGTAGGAAATCAGCCAGTATGGGCAGTCTCGCTTATATTCCGATCGGTGAGAGACCGCTTACTTTGGATGTTCAGGCTTTGGTCAATCAGTTCGTGAGGCTGGATATTTCTAAGCCCAGTCGTGTGTTAGCTTGCACGGCGCTCGTTCTTCTTTATTGGAGCGTATCTGTGATTGGCAGTATGGTGATCCCTATTTGTGTATCCTTAGAGACACGGTGCAGCACAGAGGTGCCAAGCAGGTTACCTTAGGTGATGATGGAGTTTTTAGATTGCAGGGTCGAGTTTGTATGCCTAATGTGGATGGACTCCAAGAGTTGATTTTAGAGGAGGCCAATAGCTCTAGGTACTCTATTCATCCGGGTGCCACGAAGATGTATCAGGATTTATGATAACATTATTGGTGGCGGAGAAAGAAGAAGGATATCGTTGCATATGTGGCTCGGTGTTTGAATTGTCAGCAGGTTAAGTATAAGCATCAGAGGCCCGGTGGTTCATTTCAGAGGATTAAGCTTCCCGAGAGGAAGTGGGAGGGGATCACTATGATTTTGTTTTTGGACTCCCTCAGACTCAGAAGAAGTTCGACGCAGTATAGGTCATTGTTGATAGGCTGACCAAGTTAGCACATTTCATTCCTGTGGCAATCTCCTATTCTTCTGAGAGGTTAGCTGAGATTTCTATCCGGGAGATTTTTTTCCTTCATGGTGTGCCTGTGTCTATCATTTCAGATCAAGGTATGCACTTTACCTCGCATTTAGTGAGTATTGGGTACATGGGTTGAGTTGGGCACATCATTTCATCCCCAGACGGACGACCAGTCCGAGCGGACTATTCAGGTTTTGGAGGATATGCACCAAGCTTGTGTCATTGACTTTGGAGGCTCGTGGGATCAATTTTTACCTTTAGCGGAGTTTGCCTACAACAACAACTACCAGTCGAGTATCCAGATGGCTCCTTATGATGCTTTATATGGTAGGCGGTGTCAGTCTCCCGTTGGATGGTTTGAACCGGGAGAGGCTCGGATGTTGGGTACGATCTGGTTCAGGATGCCTTGGACAAGGTCAGGATCATTCAGGATAGGCTTCGTACAACTCAGTTCAGGTAAAAGAGTTATGCCGACCGTAAGGTTCGAGATTTGGCTTTCATGGTCGGTGAGCGAGTATTGCTTGGAGTGTCGCCTATGAAGGGCGTGATGAGATTTGGGAAGAAGGGAAAGCTTAGCCCTAGGTTCATTGGTCCGTTTGAGATTCTTGATCGAGTGGGAGAGGTGTCTTATATATACTTGCATTGTCACTGAGCTTATCAACCCTGCATCCAGTGTTTTATGTGTCCATGCTTCGGAAGTATCACGGCGATCCATCCCACGCGTTAGATTTCAGCACTGGCCAGTTGGACAAGGACATGTCTTATGAGGAGGAGTCGGTAGCTATCCTAGACTGGCAGGTTAGTCAGTTGAGATCGAAGACTTTTCCTTCTGTTCATGTTCAGTGGAGAGGTTAGCCTCTTGAGGCATCGATCTGGGAGTCTGAGTCCGATATGCGGAGGCGTTATCTCCATCTTTTCCCCAACTCAGGTACTTCTTTATTCTGTCCGTTCGAGGATGAACAGTTGTTTTAGAGGTGGAGAATGTGATGAGCCAAAAGGTCATCACTTGCTTTTAAATTGAATTCTGTGTTTTGGGGCCTTAAAACCCTCTTTTAGCATCGACTCAATTTGCATGCGCAATCCGAGCACGTAGCCGGAAAGCTTAAATGAGAAAATCTGTGAAAATGATACATTTTGACTATAAAATGAATTAATTTGACATCGGCCAATATTTTGGGTAAACGGACCCGGAATCATAATGTGATGGCCTCGTAGGGTCCGTAGGAAAATATGGGGCTTAGGCGTATGCCTGGAATCGAATTCCGAGGTCCCAAGCCCGAGAAATGGATTTTTAAAGAAAATTATTTTCTAAAATTATTTAAAGGATTTGGAAATAAATTTTGATCAGAACATGTTGGTATCGGGCTCGTATTTTAGTTCTGGCACCCGGTACAGGTCTTATATGTGGTTTAAAATAATTATGTGAAGTTTGGTAAGAAACAGAATCCGTTTGACGTGATTCGAGCCTTAATTGCAAAATTTGATGTTTTAAGAAATTTGAAATAATTCTTTGATTTGGATGTTTAATTCGATGTTAATGGTGTTATTTTGGAAATTTGATTGCACGGATAAGTTCGTATGATGTTATTGAGTTAGTACGTATGTTAGGTTTTGAGCCCCGAGGGCTCGGGTGTGTTTCGGAAGGTTTTTGGAACTCAAAAAGTTGCAGGTTTTTGCTGTTCAGTACCTAGGGATTTTACTCTTCGCGTTCGCGTGGGCATACTCGCGAACGTGTAAGGAAAATCTCCCAGGTGCCAGATTTCTTCTTCGCAAACGCAAAGCCTGAGATGCAAACGCAAGGTTGAGGGGGGAATACCCTTCGCGAACGCGTAAGGTTAAAGGCCTGGGGAGGGGTTCACCATTTTGTGCATCGCAAACGCGGTCACTGGCCCGCGAACACGAAGGCTTGAGGAGCCAAAGCTCTGCGAATACGATCCATCTTCCGTGAATGCGAATGCTTATAAGGCCTAACCCATCGCGAATGCGATGAACATGTCGCGAACGCGATGACCAATTTCGCCCAGTTATTTTAAGTTTCAAAAATAGAACACATTACGGGATTTTTATTATTTTTTACAAACTTCATCTTCTCCGCACCTCTTGGGAGATTTTTGAAGAACTTTTTCACCATAACCTCTTGGGTAAGTAATCTTTGACTTGTTTTCTTCCATTTTTATCAACATCCACTAGATTCCTAGGTCTAAAACATGAGATTAAGGGTAGAAAATTAGGGATTTGGGTAGAGTTAGGGCTTTTTGATTATTTGAGAATTTAACCTCATTTTGGGGTCGGATTTCAAAACAAATTATATATTTGGGCTCGTGGGTGAATAGGTGATCGGATTTTGGTCCGGACCTTATGTTTCGACCAAGCGGGCCCGGGGTCAATTTTTGACTTTTTGGGAAGAATTATTAGAAAGCTATAATTAAATATTGGAATTAGATTGTTGAGCATTTATTGATGTTATTAAGTCGATTATGTATAGATACGATTGAGTTGGAGCCAAATTTGAAAGGGAAAGCGGTGTTTGAGGCTTGAGTTGGCCGTGGAAGTTCGAGGTAAGTGTACGGTCTAACCTTAACTTGAGGTATTAGGAGTTGTGTCCTATTTGCTATTTGTTTCTTGCTGAGTACGACGTATAGGCATGGTGACGAGTATCTATACGTTGGTGTCGAGTATGACCGTGAGTCTTAAATTGCAAATTGTTATGTTCTTAAATGATACTACAGATGCTTTAATTGATGATTCTCGATATTGAGCAAGGATCGAGTTTGTTTTCGTGGAAATTACTTATGATTGAGTATTGGTGTTAGCTGAGATGAGTAGAAATTGAGTTAAGATTGGTTATAGCTGGTTCTCCCTTGCCGGGATGTATTTACTTTTACTGTCGAATCCCTTACCGGGATAGCATAGTATATTGTTGATCCCTTGCCGGGACTCTTGGTATGGTTGTTGTTAAAGGTATATAAATATATATGGATAGGGTTGTATGCCGCAACAACACTATATATGGATCGGGTTGCACGCCGTAACAATACTAGATATGGATCGGGTTGCACGCCGCAACAATACTAAATATGGATCGGGTTGCACGCTGCAACAAATATTATATTGGATCGGGTTGCAAGCCGCAACAAATGTTTTATTGGATGGGGTTGCACGCCGCAAATAATTTTAAATGATAAGAGATGGGGTTGCGCGCTGCAACAGTACTTTTATTGTTTTGTTGTGGATTCTGAGTTGTTCTCTCATATTTCTCTTAAGTTCCTGCCGGATTTGACATTTTCCCCGCAGCATGTGTCCCCTCCCATTTAAATTGTTTATTATTATATAACTGCACAGGTTTATTTGGAGTCTGGTTCTAGCCTCGTCACTACCTCGTTGGGTTAGACCAGGCACTTACCAGCATATAGGATCGGTTGTGATGATGCTACAATCTGCACTATGTGCAGATACCGGAACAACATTTGGGCAGTAGAACTTGGGGAGCCAGCCTTCAATCCAGCCAGAGATCCCGAGGTAGTCCTGCAGGCGTGCGCAGACCCGATGTTCTCTTCTATTTCATTATGTATTCAGTTTTCATTAGATTTCGAGACAAATTGTATTTCTTTTAGACCTTTGTTGTAGCGCTCTTAGTCCGTCCGTGAATATTGTGACACCAGATTCCGGGTAGAGGAGTTCATTGGCATTGTAGTGCTGGTTGGTAAGTTTTAGCGGTTTAAGTCTTCCACTTATTTCTGTTATCGTTAATTTTAAAATGTTGATTACCTGTTGACTCAAGTTGTTTAAAAAGGATAAAAATGAAAGAGTAGAATTTCTATATTTCGTGGCTTGCCTAGCTTTTACGAATATGCGCCATCACGACTCCCGAGGGTAAAAAAATCAGGGTCGTGACAGAGAGATAGAGAGAGAAAGAAACTACACCACAATTTGAATCAAAAGTCTTTTTATTTCTTTATTTTCATTTTTATTTTAAAATAATTATAAAACTCCAACTTCAAAATTCTCCCCAATTTGAATTGATAATCTTTTATTTTTTTAATGTCGATTTTTATTTTAAAATTATTTTAAAACCCCAACTTGAATTTACTCCCCCGTTTGAATGGATAATTTTTATTCTTCTTTTTTTCATTTTTTTATTATACCTAATTTTATTTTTTATTTTTTATTTTTTTAAAATAATTTTAAAACTCCAACTTGAAACTACTCCCCCACAAATTTAATGGGTCGTTATTTTTTATATATTTTTTATTATAGCTAATTATAATATACGGAAAAGACCTAAAAATGTTACTCAACTTTCAAAAATGGTCTATCCATTCCATCCGTTAAAAAAATGCTCATTTTATGCCACTGTCGTTACACATTTGGCCCATCCATGCCATTATTTACTAACGGCTCAATTTTTATTTGGCACATCCACGCCACTGCCGCTAGTCAATAATAGCATGGATGGACCATATGTGTAACGGCAGTGTCATGATGTCACGACCCGAATTTCCCACCCTCGGGAGTCGTGATGGCACTTGCTAATGAGACCTAGGCAAGCCAATCCTTAGCTACTTACTTCATTATCACATTGCTTCTTTTTAACAAATATAAGGCGATAACATGAAAAAAATGGAACTTTAAATAATTAAGCAGAAGGTAACAATTTAATATCTGAACATGAATTTCTAATACAACTGTTTGAATTTCGACTACCCAGAACTGGTGTCACAGTTTCATAGACAGTCTAAGCGTACTACAAATAAAGGTCTGAAAGAATTTAATACAACACTGTCTCTGGAAATGCATGTAAGAAACAGGAAAGTCGATAGAGGGAGACGCCAAGGCTTGCAAACGCCTGCAGGGCTACCTCGGGTCGCCTGATGATCAAGAATCAACAGTCTCACTGCGGTCCAAAGTCCACAACACTGGGGTCTGCACAAAAGAGTGCAGAGTGTAGTATCAGCACAACCGACCCCATGTGTTGGTAAGTACCTAGCCTAACCTGGCGAAGTAGTGACGAGGCTAGGACCAGACCACCAATTAAACCTGTGCAATTATATAATATACAGCGGAAAGTATAGTAGAAATAAACAAGTGAAGATGGGAGGGGGAATCAAGCTTCGGGTAATAATAGGTAAAAACAGAATATCAAGAGAACTATAAAGGAAACAAAATCCAACTACTAACAAGAATAAGGAAAATAAAGGCAGATTTCACTTTCTTTTCACATCTTGTTGCAGGCGTGCAACCCGATCCCATTTCCTTTATCTCATGGCAGGCGTGCCACCCGCTCCCATTACATTATATCTTGTGGCATGCGTGCCAACCGCTCCAATTTCATTTTATCTTGTGGTAGTCGTACCATCCACTCCCATTTCATTGTATCTTGTGGTAGGCACACCACCCGCTCCCATTTCATTGTATCTTGTGGTAGGCGTACCACCCGTTCTCATTTTATTATATCTTGTGGTAGGCGTACCATCTACCTCCATTTTATTATATCTTGTGGTAGGCTTACCACCCGCTCCCATTTTATTATATCTTGTGGTAGGAGTACCACCCGCTCCCATTTACAAGCCAACAATAATCACAAGAAATCCCGGTAAGGGACAATAATATCAACAAAACATCCTGGTAAGGAAACAATGATATTTCAACAATATCCTGGCAAGGGAGAAACAGCTATAACCAAACTTGTTACCACCTAACTACCTCAGCTATATCTAAACTGGTTACAATACCTAACTACCTCAGCTATATCTAAGCTTGTTACAACACCTAACTACCTCAACTATAACCAAACTCGTTGCAACATCTAACTACTTCAGCTATAACTAAACATGTCACAACACCTAACACAAGGAATCATCAACCTAAGCATCCGTAATATCAACTAAGAACACAATGCAAGGGAGCCACAACTCAACAATAGCCCGGCAAGGGTGCAACATAATAATCTCTTCTCTTTCTCAATTTTACTTCACAACTCACTTCACAACTCGAGCCAATACTCTAAAGTTTCAATTATCATTTATACTTTCACAATTCGTTATACAACTGGAGCCAGCACTCCTCAATGTTCATAGGTCACAATTCTTCCCACAATTTTACATAACAAAATAGAAATCTTCACCAAGGCACGAATAATACAACGAAATCATGAAAATCACAATATAAGACTCACGATCATGCTTGATACTAACGTATAGTACTCATCACCATGCTTATACGTCGTACTCAACAAGAAGCAAATAGCAAATAGGACACAACTCCTAATCCCTCAAGCTAAGGATAAACCAAACATTTACCTCGAACTTTCACGGCTAGCTCAAGCCTCAAACACCGCTTTTCCTTTCGAACTCGACTCCAACACAATTGTATCTATGCATAATCAATTTAATAACATCAATAGATGCTAAACAATTCAATTCCAAATCCTAATTATAGCTTTCTAGACATTTTTTCCAAAAACTCAAAAATCTACCCCGAGCCCGCTTGGTCAAAACATGAGGTTCGAACCAAAATCCGATAACTCATTCACCCACAAGCCCGAATATATAATTAGTTTCAAAATTCGACCCCAAAACGAGGTCTAAATCATAATTAATCAAAAATCCTAACTCTACCCAAATACCCAATTTTCTACCTTTAATTCCATGATTCAAGCCTAGAAATCTAATAGATGTTGATGAAAATGGAAGAAAACGAGTTAGAGATTGCTTACCCAAGAGATTATGGTGAAGAATTGCTTCAAGAATAGCCTAAGTGCTTTGGAGAAGAAGGGGTTTATGAACTTTTATGAAAATCCCGTAATGCTACTATTTTGGGTCATTTAAAATAACTGGACAAAAATGGTCTATGTGATCGCGAAGAATGTAGTGCGATCGCATAGAGTAAGGATAAATGGCCATTGCGATCGCGGACTGAGAATTGCGAACGCATAGAAGAAACAGGCTCCCTTCCCAGGTTTGGTTTAATGCATCGCGATCGCGTAAAAAGGAATATGATCGCATAGAACGAAATGTGATTACTCTACGCGATCGCAGAATGACCTATACGATCGCATAGAACAAAACGGGACACCAAAAATCTTATTCTATGCGATCGCGCGACTTCCTATGCGATCGCATAGAACTAAATTTCTGAACACCAGAACAACTATTTCTGCAACTTTTTCTTAAGTTCAAAACTTTCCGAATCATATCCGAAACACACCTGAGCCCTCGGGGCCCTAACCAAATATACGTACTAACTCAACAATATCATACAAATTTATCCGTGCGATCAAATAGCCAAAATAACCTCAATAACAATGAATCAAACCTCAAAATCAAGAAATTTTTCTCAAACTTCATCAAGTATCAAATTTAGCAATTTAGGTTCGAATCACGTCAAACGACGTCCGTTTTTCACCAAATTTTAAAAAAAACATCTTAAATCATATATAAGACCTGTACCGGGCACCGGAACCAAAATACGGGCCCGATACCAACACATTCTAATCAAATTTCATTTCAAATTTCCTTAAATAATTTCAGAAAACAATTTCCTTTAAAAATTTATTTGTCAGTCCCGGGACCTCGAATTCGATTCCAGGCATACGCCCAAGTCCTATATTTTCCTACGAATCCTCCGGGACCATCAAATCACGGGTCCGGGTCCGGGTCCGTTTACCCAAAACTTTGACTTCTCATTTTATAACTAAATCTTATAATTTTTCACAAATTTTCATATTTAAGCTTTCCGGCTACGCACCCGGACGACGCACGCAAATCGAGGTGACTTAGGTTTTCAAGGCTTTAGAGTTATAGAATTTAATTTAAAATAAGTGATGACTGTTTGGGTTATCACATTCTCCACCTCTAAAATAACCGTTCGTCCTTGAATAGACATAAGAATGAAGTATCTGAGTCGGGAAAAAGATGGGGATAACGGCTCCGCATATCGGACTCGGACTCCCAGGTCGATGCCTCAGCAGGCTGACCTCTCCACTGAAAATGAACAGAAGAAAAACTCTTCGACCTCAACTGGCGAACTTGCCGGTCTAGAATAGCTACCGGCTTCTCCTCATAAGACAAGTCCTTGTCCAACTAGACAGTGCTGAAATCTAACACGTGGGATGGATCGCCGTGATACCTCCGAAGCATGGATTCATGAAACATTGGATGCACGGCTGACAAGCTCGACGACAATGCAAGTCTATAGGCCACATCTCCCACTCTATCAAGAATCTCAAATGGACCAATGAACCTAGGGCTAAGATTCACCTTCTTCCCAAATCTCATCATGCCCTTTATAGGCGACACTCGGAGCAATATCCGCTCACCGACCATAAAAGCCACATCTCGAACCTTGTGGTCTACATAACTCTTCTGCCTGGACTGAGTTGTACGAAGCCTATCCTGAATGATCCTGAACTTGTCCAAGGCCTCCTAAACCAGATCCGTACCCAACAACCGAGCCTCCCCCGGCTCAAACCATCCAACCGGAGACCGACACCGCCTACCATATAACGCCTCATAAGGAGCCATCTGGATACTCGATTGGTAGCTGTTGTTGTAGGAAAACTTTGCTAAAGGCAAAAACTGATCCCATGAGCCTCCAAAGTCAATGACACAAACTCGAAGCATATCCTCTAAAATCTGAATAGTCCGCTCGGACTGCCTGTCCATCTGAGGATGAAATGTTGTGCTCAACTCAACCTGAGTGCCCAACTCTCGCTGAACTGCTCTCCAAAAATATGAGGTAAATTGTGTACCTCGATCTGAAATGATAGACACGGGTACACCATGAATACGAACAATCTCCCAGATATAGATCTTAGCTAACCTCTCGGATGAATAGGAGACTGCTATAGGAATGAAATGCGCTGACTTGGTCAGCCTATCAACAATGACCCATACTACATCGAATTTCCTCCAAGTCTGCTGGAGTCCAACAACGAAGTCCATAGTGATCCACTCCCACTTCCACTCAGGAAGCTCAATCCTCTTAAAAAATCCACTAGGCCTCCGATGCTCATACTTAACCTGATGATAATTCAAACACCGAGCCACATATGCAATGATATCCTTCTTCATTCTATGCCACCAATAATGCTGTCACAAATCCATATATATCTTCGTGGTGCTCGGATAAATAGAGTACAAAGAGCTATGGGCCTCCTCTAAAATCAACTCTTGAAGCCCATCCACATTAGGCACACAAAGTCGACCTTGCAATCTCAAAACTCCATCATCATCTAAGGTACCTGCTTGGCACCTCCACGCTGCATCTGTCTCTAAGTACACACGAATGGGGATCATCATACTACTGATCACGGATACGCTCCAATAATGAAGAACGAGCAACCGTTCAAGCTAATACACGACTAGGCTAAAAAATATCCAACCTCACAAACTGATTGACCAAAGCCGGAACATCAAAAGCAAGCGGTCTCTCACCGACCGGAATATAAGCAAGACTGCCTATACTGGCTCACTTCCTACTCAAAGCATCGGCCACCATATTGGCCTTCCCCGGGTGATATAAGATAGTGATATCATAATCTTTCAACAACTCCAACCCCCTCATCTGCCTCAAATTCAACTCTTTTTGCTTGAATAAATACTAAAGACTCTTGTGATCCGTGAGCACCTCACATGCTACGCCATACAGATAATGCCTCCAAATCATGAACCGGATAGTTCTTCTCGTGAGTCTTCAACTGGTTCGAAGCATAGGCAATGACCTTGTCATCCTGCATCAACACTGCACCAAGCCCAATACGAGATGCATCACAATAAACTGTATAAGGACCTGAACCTATGGGCAAAACCAACACCGGTGCCGTAGTCAGAGCTATTTTGAGCTTCTGAAAGCTCGCCTCGCACTCGTCCGACCATATGAATTGGGCACCCCTCTGGGTCAACCTGGTCATCGGGGCTGCAATAGATGAGAACTCCTCCACGAACCGACGATAGTAGCCTACCAACCCCAAGAGACTGAATCTCTGTAGCTGATGCTGGTCTAGGCCAGTTCTTGACTGCCTCAATCTTCTTCGGATCAACCTAAATACCCTATGCTGATACAACATGACCAGTGAATGCAACTGAACTCAACCAAAACTCACACTTCGAGAACTTAGCATATAACTGACTATCCCTCAGAGTTTGAAGAACCACTCTGAGATGCTGCTCGTGCTCCTCTTGGCTGCGGGAATATGTCAAATATCATCAATGAAGACTATCATGAATGAGTCCGAATAAGGCCTGAACACTCGGTTCATCAAATCCATAAAAGCTGCTGGGGCATTGGTCAACTCAAATGACATGACCAAGAACTCATAATGCCCGTACCGAGTTTGGAAAGCTGTCTTAGGGACATCGGATGCCCTAATCCTCAACTGATGGTAGCCAGATCTCAAATCAATCTTGGAAAATACCTTGGCACCCTAAAGCTGATCAAACAAATCATCAATCCTCGGCAATGGATACTTATTCTTGATTGTAACCTTGTTCAACTACTGGTAATCAACACACATTCTCATCGATCCATCCTTCTTCTTAACAAACAACACCGGCGCACCCCAAGGCGAAACACTGGGTCTAATAAAACCCCTTCTCAAGCAAGTCTTGTAACTACTCCTTCAACTCTTTCAACTCATGCAGGGCTATACGATACGTCGGGATAGAAATGGGCTGAGTACCCGGAGCCAAATCAATGCAAAAGTCAATATCCCTATCGGGTGGCATACACGACAGGTCTGAAAGAAATACCTCAGGAAACTCCTGAACAACGGGCATAGAATCAGTAGAAGGGACCTCAGCACTAGAATCGCGAACATAAGCCAAATAGGCCAAACACCCTTTCTCAACCATACATCGAGCCTTCACATACGAGGTAACACTGCGGGTAGAATAATCTAGAGTACCTCTCAACTCTAAACGAGGCATACCCGGTAAAGCTAAGGTCACAGTCTTGGCATGACAATCCAAGATAGCATAGTAAGGTGATAACTAGTCCATCCCCAATATAATATCGAAGTCAACCATGTGCAGAAGAAACAAATCTACACGAGTCTCAAGACCTCCAATAACCACTATACATGAACAATGGACGCGATCCCCTACAATAGAATCACCCACCGACGTAGACACATAAACAGGTGCACTCAAAGAATCACTAGGCATGACCAGATACGACGTAAAACAAGATCAAATCTTCTCTACGACAAACCAGAACAGTACCTGCACCTCCACCTCTAATACCTTTACATCCACCTCTAACATCTCTACCTCCATCTCTAATACCTCTACCTCCACCTCTAACTAACAGAGCGGGCTGGACGAGTCCCTCAATGAACCTCCTCACTCTCTCTCACAGTGGGAAGTATGATAAGAGCATGACGTTCCAAGTCGATGAATATAATATCGTACTGAGTAACAGTCATAAAACCCTGCTGGGGACGCTTAAACTGTCTCTGATAAGCCTCTCTCTGAGTGATGGGGAGAAACTTCTCTAGAAATAGCTGCGTGAACTGTTCTCAAGTCAAAGCTGATGACCTAACTGGTATAGACAATCAATAATCTCTCCAACAGGTCTTGGCGGATCCAGACAGGCGAAAAGTAGTAAAATCGACCCTATTGGTCTCCACGATCCCCATGTTCCTGAGAAACTCATAACAACTATCTAGATAATGTCGGGGATCCTCAGAAGATGCACCGCTGAAAGTAGTAATGAAGAGCTTGGTGAAACCTATCCAATCTCCCAAAGTCTCCGAAGATGTAGCCGATCTATCACCGGTCTGTGTTGCTGCTCGACTGAAAAAGCGGTACACGACCTCACCATTCGTGAAAGGATAAGAGTAGAGGTTTCAATTCAGCATTAAGAGAACAAAATCGCACGATAGGGAAGAATAGAAGTGAAACTTTTCCTAACTCTGTAGCCTATGGGGGATAAATACAAACGTCTCCGTACCGATCCCTCAGACTCTACTAAGCTTGTCTGTGAACTGTGAGACCCATGTAACCTAGAGCTCTGATACCAACTTGTCACGACCCGATTTCCCACCCTCGGGAGTCGTGATGGCACCTACTAATGAGAGTTAGGCAAGCCAATACTTAGCTACTTACTTCATTATCACATTGCTTCTTTTTAACATATACAAGGCGATAACATGAAAACAACAGAACTTTAAATAATTAAGTGAAAGATAATAATTTAATATTTGAACATGAATTTCTAATAAAACTGTTTGAATTTTGACTACCAAGAACTGGTGTCACAGTTTCACAGACGGTCTAAGAGTACTAAAAATACAACACTGTCTCTGGAAATACATATAAGAAACAGAAAAGTTGATAGAGGGAGACGCCAAGGCTTGTGGATGCCTGCAGGGCTACCTCGAGTCGCCTGATGATCAAGAATCAACAGTCTCACTGCGGTCCAAAGTCCACAACACTGGGGTCTGCACAAAAGAGTGCAGAGTTTAGTATCGGCACACCCGACCCCATGTGCTGCTAAGTGCCTAGACTAACCTCGGCGAAGTGGTGATGAGGCTAGGACCAGAAAACCAATTAAGCCTGTGCAGTTATATAATATACAGCGGAAAGTAAAGCAGAAATAAACAAGTGAAGATAGGAGGGGGAATCATGCTTCGGGGAATAATAGGTAAAAACAGAATATCAAGAGAACTATAATGGAAATAAAATCCAACGACTAACAAGAATAAGGAAAATAAAGAAAGATTTCACTTTCTTTTCACATCTTGTAGCAGGCGTGCAACCCGATTCCATTTCCTGTATCTCGTGGCAGGCGTGCCACCACTCCCATTTCATTATATCTCGTGGCAGGCGTGCCACCCGCTCCCATTTCATTTTATCTTGTAGTAGGCGTACCACCCCCTCCCATTTTATTGTATCTTGTGGTAGGTGTACCACCCGCTCCCATTTCATTATATCTTATGGTAGGCGTAGCACCCACTTCCATTTTATTATATCTTATGGTAGGCGTACCACCCACTCCCATTTAATTATATCTTGTGGTAGGCGTACCACCCGCTCCCATTTTATTATATCCTATGGTAGGCGTACCACCCGCTCCCATTTACAAGCCAATAATAATCACAAGGAATCCCGGCAAAAGGAACAATAATATAAACAAAACACCCCAATAAGGAAATAATGATATTTCAACAACATTCCTGCAAGGGAGAAATAACTATAACCAACCTTGTTACCACCTAACTACCTCAGCTATATTTAAACTGGTTACAACACCTAACTACCTCAGCAATATCTAAACTTGTTACAGCACCTAACTACCTCAGATATAACCAAACTCGTTGCAACATCTAACTACTTCAGCTATAACTAAACTTGTCACAACACCTAACACAATGAATCATCAACCTACGCATCCGTAATATCAACTAAGAACACAATGCAAGGGAGCCACAACTTAACAATCGTCCGACAAGGGTGCAACGTAATAATCTCTTCTCTTTCTCACTTTTACTTCACAACTCGAGCCAATATTCTAGAGTTTCAATTATCACTTATACTTTCACAATTCGTTATACAACTAGAGCCAACGCTCCTCAATGTTCATAGGTCACAATTCTTCCCACAACTTTAATCAACAAAATAGAAATCTTCACCAAGTCATGAATAATACATCGAAGTCATGAAAATCACAATATAAGACTCACGGTCATGCTTGACACCAACGTATAGATACTCGTCACCATGCCTATATGTCGTACTCAACAAGAAGCAAATAGCAAATATGACACAACTCCGAATCCCTCAAGTTAAGGTTAGACCAAACACTTACCTCGAACTTCCACGGCTAACTCAAGCCTCAAACACTGCTTTTCCTTTTGAACTCGGCTCCTACACAATCGTATCTATGTATAATCGATTTAATAACATCAATAAATACTAAACGATTCAGTTTCAAAGCCTAATTATAGCTTTCTAGACATTTTTCCCAAAAACCCAAAAATCGACACCGGACCCGCTTGGTCAAAACACGAGGTTCGAACCAAAATCTGATAACCCATTCACCCACGAGCCCGAATATATACTTAGTTTCAAAATTCGACCCCAAAACAAGGTCTAAATCATAATTAATCAAAAAGCCCTAACTCTACCAAATACCCATTTTTCTACCTTTAATTCCATGATTCAAGCCTAGAAATCTAATAGATGTTGATGAAAATGGAAGAAAACGAGTTAGAGATTACTTACCCAAGAGATTATGGTGAAGAATTGCTTCAAGAATCGCCTAAGTGCTTTGGAGAAGAAGGGGTTTATGAACTTTTATGAAAATCCCGCAATGCTACTATTTTGGATCTTTTAAAATAACAGGGCAAAAATGGTGTATGCGATCGCGAAGAATGTAGTGCGATCGCATAGAGTAAGGATAAATGGCCATTGCGATCGCGGACTGAGCATTGCAAATGCATAGAAGAAACAGGCTCCCTTCCCAGGTTTGGTTTAATGCATCGCGATCACGTAAAAAGGAATGCAATCTCATAGAACGAATTGTGATTACTCAACGCAATTGCAGAAGAACCTATGCGATCGCATAGAATAAAACGGGACACTAAAAAACTTATTCTATGCGATCGTGCGACTTCCTATGCGATCACATAGAACTAAATCTCTGAACACCAGAACAACTATTTCTGCAACTTTTTCTTAAGTTCAAAACTTTCTGAATCACATCCGAAACACACTCCAGCCCTCGGGGCTCCTAACCAAACACACGTACTAACTCAACAGCATCATACGAACTTATCCATACGATCAAATCGCCAAAATAACCTCAATAACAATGAATCAAACCTCAAAATCAAGAACTTTTTCTCAAACTTCATCAAGTATCAAATTTAGCAATTTAGGTCCGAATCACGTCAAACGACGTCCTTTTTCACCAAATTTTAAAGAAACATCTTAAATCATATATTAGACCTGTACCGGGCGCCGGAACCAAAATACGGGCCCGATACCAACATGTTCTAATCAAATTTCATTTCAAATTTCCTTTAAAATTTTATTTGTCGGGCTCGGGACCTCGGAATTCGATTCCGGGCATACTCCCAAGTCCCATATTTTTCTACGGACCCTCCGGGACCGTCAAATCACGGGTCGAAGTCCGTTTACTCAAAACGTTGACCGAAGTCAAATTAACTCATTTTATAACCAAATCTTATAATTTTTCACAGATTTTCATATTTAAGCTTTTTGGCTATCTGCCCGGACTACGCACGCAAATCGAGGTAACTCTAAATGAGGTTTTCAAGGCCTCAGAATCATAGAATTTAATTTAAAATAAGTGATGATCGTTTGGGTCATCACACATGAAATGAACATTTTTTTAATGAATGGCATGGATAAACCATTTTTAAAAGTTGAGTGGCATTTTTAGGCCTTTTCCGTATAAGATATCTATATTTATTAATTCAAATAAATAACCTCTATATATATATATATATATATATATATATATATATATATATATATATATATATAT
>MU767430.1:13300-38496 GCA_026770625.1 Nicotiana glauca | reverse complement strand
TCCGTTTGGCCATAAGTTTTGCCAAAATAAATTTGAGATTTATTTTCAAAACTCATGTTTGGCCATAAATTTTGCTCATATTTTGGCCAAATCCCAAATCAAAAATTTCAAATTTCAAAATCAGCTATTGAGCTGAATTTGGGCCAAAATCCCAAAACTTGAGAATTATATACATGTTTTTTCAAAATAAAGTTGGAAAATATGATTTGAAAACGTATGTCCAAATACATTTTCATCTTCAAATCAAACTTCACCCAAATCAGATTTTTTAAAATAAATTTGGGATCTATGGCCAAACGCTAGCTTAGTTTTACACCATAAATTGACTTGTTAATTTCTTTCACCATTAATGCTCTTCCTACAAAAAATAATTTATATACTTTAAAGAGTTGTCAACGTGACAAATAAACTTACTTATATAATGAATTTTAAAAAAATATTAACTTGAACTCTTTTGCATTAATTAATTTAAAAACTTAATTATTTATTCTCAACATTAAAGAAAATAAATTAACTTTTATTATCAAATTCCTAATATTAGTTCATCCCAATTTTAAAATTTAACTATAATTAGAACTTTGTTCAATAGAATTTTTTATTTCAAATAGTTAAAAATCATTAGTATGTCAATTTTGATACGTTTTAGTGCTTCCGAAATCATTGTTCATTAGTATGCCAATTTTGATTCGTTTTTTTGCTTCCAGAATTATTGTTCTTTTTTACTTCTGGAAAATTTACGCATAATTTCTAAAGTTCTGAATAATAAGAAAATCTTATAGTTTAATATAGTATTAAAGCTTTAAAATTATTAGACATCTAATAAGGACATTCATATAAGGTCTTAAAGCGCTAATATTAATAGACGTCAATTAAGGATATTCATTAAGGTAAAAGGTTTAATAATTTAAAGTGCTAAATATTAGGATTTGCTACCTAATTTAATAAGGAAAGATAAATCAACTTAGTTGATTTTAAAGTCCTAAAACTTTGGAAAGCAACTTAAAATTATAACTTTATCCAATGTAAAATCTTTTTTTAAAGGGTAAAAAAGGCGAACGACATTTCGCTAAGGGCCTTCGTGCTTTTAATATAATATAGATATAAATAGATTTGTTATAAGATATTATACTGGGTGGTTGTTGTTGTTAATTTATTATAAGATATTACTTACTATTTATTTTAGATTATCAATTAATGTTATTAAGTAATTACAACAAGAACCTTTTAAATAACCTAATTATGTAATTTATATAATCAATTTACAAAAA
Source organism: Nicotiana glauca (assembly GCA_026770625.1). Lineage (NCBI taxonomy): Eukaryota > Viridiplantae > Streptophyta > Magnoliopsida > Solanales > Solanaceae > Nicotiana > Nicotiana glauca. Next base: position 37,228 of record MU767430.1, on the reverse strand, counting down.
TTTAAACTCATAAAAAGACAATACCACGCAAAATAAGGAAACGAGTGAAAACAAAAACAAAAAAAAAAACAAAAATTGGAAACTACATAGAAGCAAGAAATTTGACGGTGGACTTTCAACAAATTTGTGAAATCAAGTGTCAACCACAACCGACAGTACTACACCCATTAAAAAAAATATGAAATCCAATTGAAGAATTTACTGTAACATCTTCAAAATCTACGTTGACTAAAGAAAGTGGATCTAAAGTATCAGTACTATAGTAAAATTAAATACCCATTTTAGCTTACATCTTATCAATGTGGATAAACCCAGTTACAGTATTAGTATAGTAGATCCATTTTTTCTTCTATAGATCTCAGTTCCAATTGTCTTCAGCTAAAGAGAAAACCCAAAAAAAGAGAGGAAAAAAATGGCAAGGCAATCTGGGACTTGCTTAAGATGTTGTTTAGTAATTTTTGCTGTAGTTTCAGCTCTTTGTGTATCTGGGCCTGCTATTTATTGGAAATTTAAGAAGGGTTTAAGGTTAAAAGCTGCTCAATCTTGTTTGCCTTGTAAATGTGATTGTTCTCCTCCACTTTCACTTCTTGAAGTTGCTCCTGGTATGTGACTTTTCAGCTTTTTTTTAAGATCCAAGATCCTTTTTTTTGCATTATTTATTTAAAGATCTTACTTTTATAAGTTATTATTTTGTTTCCTTTTCTGGGTTTTCTTTATTTGGTTTATTATTTTGTGTTTTGTTAGTTTTATTTTAAGCTTTGAGGGTCAAGTTGAAGGATCTTATCTTTGGTGTGTTTCTCATGTTGAGGTTGGATTGAGGGTTATGAATTTAAGTTTTATGCACTGATAGTGTATAGATTTTTTGATGGTGAATTTTAACATGTGATAGCTAGTTACGGTAAACCTGTAATTAACTAATAAGTGATCTGATTGTGTAAATATGTTTTACATGTCAGTGCATAAAACTTAAACTCTTTATTATAATTTATAGATTGAGGGGAGATATTTGGTTGCGTGTTAAAGATTTATTAGTTATCTTCTTAATTATCCTGTTCACTGTTTTCTTTTGATGCAAACAAACTGTTCTTTGGTTGCAAGTTTAACACATTTGTTCTTGATAAGGTAGGATGCCGGCGAGTAGCAGATTGTAGAATTGATAGTGGATTTGGTTGGCCTTATGACCCTTCTGGTCCATATCTTTTGCTGTACTGATTGAGTTCAAAGATGTAACTTTTGCTTATATAGGAACAAGTAAATAGTATAAGGAAGTGGATCTATCTTTAGTCCTGTCCACAGAATTGGATTTGGTCAAAAATTGAAGGTGCATGACTGAGTGTATTCTGCTTTTGTATTTGAGTTAAACCCAGCAAAGGTAAACAGATGAATGATGCTTTCATTGACTAACTTGTTCCCCTCGCACCTTATCAAAAACTTGTTCCCCTCACAAAAAGTGGGGATGAAGGTCTTGCCTCTAAAAATATTAGACGTTATAAGATAAATGGCTAATCTTATGATTATTGCTCGATCTTAGTAAAGATCAAGGTTAGATCGGATGTAGTAGAAGCTTAAGTGAAGCTTTGATTGACAGGCTCTGATACCATGTAGGAAAGTAAGTACCTATTTAGCAATGAAGGGAATGTCGCATAGGATATTTTCCCCGAGTTGTTATGCTTCTGTAAAGACTTTTGAGCTGTGGTAGTTACTATCACGAAGAGCTCTCAGGTACAGTTTTTCCTTCATGGTTTTGGAGTCTATTGATCAAGCCTCGCTTTAAGTTTCTACTTTTCTGGCCCCATAATTAAGCAAACTATGAAGAAAATGAGAGAAATCTTTCTGTGACATGTGACACTTAACTTAATGGCTCCTTCTAATTTTAGTGAAACCCTGATTTTCTTAAAAAAGTAAATGATGGAGTATTTGGATGAAGTTGGTCCGAGTGAAGCGGAATGGGTATAGAGGATTATGCAGACGACACCAACTAGTTTCAGTTTGAGGCATAGTTATTATTGTTGTCACATTTCAAGAATCTGTCTTTGCTGAAAACTAAGGGCTGAAAATGTAAGACTTTAATTACACAACATTCAGCTAATGTTCATTAATCAATCCTTATGTTCTTTCCTTATTGCCTTAAGAAGTACAGCGTAAAGCTTCCATTCTGAATCGTGTTTTTAAAAGAAGTACTATGTAGAGTCTCCGTCCTGGATCCACTTTTTAATGGTTCTTGAGAAGCGGATGAAATTCTGAGAAAGTACCAAGCAACACCTCCTCATTGGTTCTCTTTTACTGATAAATGATAACAAATTAGCACAAAAACATGTAACGGGGATATAATGATGTGTTCGTAAAGTGACATTAGTAAGGGAATCCTTTCTTTTTTGAAAGGGACATCTTATCAATTTTAGTATGACAGATAAGATTCTCTATTGAGATCTGCACCAAGATACATTCTCTATTGGTAGACCTGATCAGGAATTCATAATCTTAATTTTCTTGTTTAATATCTGCAGATGTGTTGTGAACGATATTGGCCAAGAGGCTAAGATGGAGGCAAGTTTGAGAAATCGTAAAAGTATTTATAGATCCGGGTAAGAGCATATGGAGTGTGATTTGTGTAATGGGGATGAGAGATCAAGGGCTGTGTAAAGAATAGAGCTAATAGAACAACCATAGCCTATCCTCTCTCTCACATAAAGTAACAACAACAACAACAACATACCCAATATATTCCCACATGTGAGGTTTGAGGAGGGCAGTGTGTACGCAGACCTTGCTCCTATTATTTATTTCCTGCCCATCACAAATCAACTCCACACTCCACATTCTCCTACCTGGGTCTCATACATTTTAATTTCCCAAACTTCCCCTCCATCTTAGCTCTTGGTCAATAATGTTGCCAACAAACCAATAATGTCATGAATTTACACTAAAGATTCTCTAAATCGTGTCTCGCTGGGATTTAGATTGCACGGGATGCTTGCATACTTTCTTATCTGTATCGCGTCGCAATGTTCTTTTATGCCCTAACTGAGACTGGAGACCCTAAACGACATTTATGTAGAGAAGACATTATTATAAAGTTGTTGGTGCCTTTTCTACTGCATTTGTCCTTTCATATTCTTATGCGATCATTGATGCTTCTGAAACTTAGGTGTACCAAGGGATGTTGTTAATTTTTTTTCTAAAGATCTCAGGCTCCAAGCTTATGATCCTAATAACATTTAAGCTGCTTAGCCTTCATTGAAAGGTTATGGCTTCTATAGCTGGTCAAGTTGTTAAGCTAAACTGTGTGTCAGGGCCGTTTGATTGCTGGTTTTGTATATTTTATCTCCTGAAATCCATCCCATTAATTTAAAAGAAGGAAAAAAATGGCAAACGGGGAAATGAAAGAAATCCTAATGCTTGCGGTGTTTATTATTTTTCTTTTATCTGGTGAGATCCAGCACAATGGAGAAATATTATCTGCTGTATAATGATGTGACATTAGGATTTCATCAATGTCGCATGAGAAATAGAGTGGAAGTGCAGAAACGGAGAATGAATCTTTCTAATTGTTATGATTGTTAGTGATAAGATTATGCACTTGTTTTGATGTGTTATTTCACTCCAACCATCTTCTTGCTCCATCACGATCGCATTCCTCACTCGCTCTCTGTGCTACCTCTAAAAGAATGAAAGGATGGATCCTTCTGCTGACATATTTTGTAGTAAGCTAGTTACTTGGATTCCTCCTCCATTTTGAAGTTCACATTGTCTTGGAATATTCTGCTGTTCATGTTTTTGCTCTTATGCATTCTTTCTGATAGTTTCTATACAATGTATTTGGTGAAGTTCTGTGGAACTTTGAGTACCAATTAAGCTAACACTATCCCGCTTTTGGTTTCCTCTTGTGCAGGCTTGGCAAACCTTACAATTACAGGTGAGTTACCCTTTCTTCTTCTCCTCAATAAATCATGTTATTCTCAGTTTCATAAGAAAACTTGGAATGTGTTCTTCCTTTAGGACCGTTATTTAGTGTCATATGTACCAAAAGGCTATTCTTGGCTTGTCAGCAACTCTGATATTGAAATACATTTTACTGGAAATAGACGAAAATCAGTTAAGGATACTATTTTTGAATGTTGTCTATAGTCGGAGAACAGTAACACTTTTTAGCATGTCCGATGCTTATGCATGTCCCAGTGCATCCTGATGAATACAGAAAATAATCTCTCTTACAAATAAGGCTCATTAGATGATAGTGACAAACAATCCTAACTTGATTATCACCTTGGTGATATACTTAATCTCCTGAATGATTTCATCGAACCTGGATTTTTCTTTAAAGTTCTGACTAGGAGCTATAAATTTTTGGATCTATAACCAAGCTATTTCGCTACTTGAACACTGCCAGACTGTAATCCATTCTAGAAAGGGTTAACGTGTTTGTAAAATTAAGCATTTTGTCCTTGGTTTTCAAGATACAAAGACACTGCCTCAATCTTCTCCGCTGCAACTCGTTAGCATATTTTGGACCCTTAGATAAGGTTATGAACTATAGGGTGTATAGTGCTTAAACCAGAAAGTCTCAGGAGTGGGAAAGAGAGGAAACCAGATGGAAAAAAGCTTCTTTGGTTTAAGGAACATGCTCGCAGATGCTATATAGGGCACCCCGGTACACGAAGCATCCCGCATTCACGCAGGGTCCGTGGAAGGGCCGCACCCCAAGGGGTGTGATGTAAGCAACGTACCTTGATGCAAACATTTAATTCCACGACTCAAACTCGTGATTTATATGTCACACACATACAACTTTACTGTTGCTCCAAGGCTCCGATGCTATATGTAATTTACAAATTACAATGCAAGAAATGTGTTCCGGGCCAGTCGATAAGTTTAGAGAGCTAGTTGTGATTTCCTTTTACCTAGTTCCTTCCATTTTACCATGTATTGCTTATGTTCCTTACCTTTGCAAAAAGATTGTTTTTTGCCGAAACCATGACATGCTACATTGTAATGTTTCTCATTGGCATCAGACTGCGGGAAAGATGATCCGGATCTAAAGGAGGAGATGGAGAAACAGTTTGTAGATTTATTATCGGAAGAACTGAAGCTGCAGGAAGCTGTCGACAAGGAGCACGTCCATCATATGAACATAACCTTTGTGGAAGCAAGAAGGTTAGCTTCTGAGTACCAAAAGGAGGCTGAGAAATGCATTGCTACCACCGAAACTTGTGAAGTCGGGCGAGAAAGAGCTGTCGTGTTGCTTGCCAAAGAAAAGAAGTTAACGTCCGTTTGGGAGCGTAGAGCGCGCCAAGCTGGCTGGCAAGGAGAATAAAGATTAAAAAAACAAGTGAATAAGTTTTATCTTTAATTGCAGTAGCTCAAATTTTGTTGTCCACTGTTGTAGCTTATGTTAGTTCTATCTCTCTATGAGCACAAAAATGCTCATATTTCTTTATCTGTATGTGTATTTACTTACTCTCCTGTATCTTTTGATCATATGAAATATATACTCTTTACATTATACTTCAGCATTGAATCCAGTTAGAACCCTTTATTGACGTCATTGTGCACTTTTTTAGCCAATTACAAGATTTCTTAGTTAAAGTGAAGTTACACTCTTTGGCTCATCATTTCCATGGTGAAGGAAAGAATGTTGGCATCAATATTTGCCAATATATGTATTATGTAGTTTTTAGCACGTTGAAACTAAGTGGGCATTTGGACATAAGAATTGTAAAATTCCAAAAAAAAAAGTGAGAACTTTTTTCAAGTAAAAATGATATTTGAAAATTAGAGTTGTGTTTTGATATAAATATAATTTTGGGTTGTTTTTGAAGTTTCGTAAGTGATCTGAGTGAAAATTTTGAAAAATAGCTTTTTGGAGTTTTTCAAATTTTCGAAAAATTTCATTCAAATTTTCGAAAAATTTTATTCAAATTTTTGAAAAATTTCAAAATTCATCTTTAAGTGAAAATTAAAAATTTTATGGCAAAACACTGATTTCGAAAAGGAATTTTTACATTCCTATGCTATATAGTAAATTATATTACCCTAAATGTTCATGTTTAGTAAATTACCCTACCTACACAAGTTTTGTTTATAAAATATATACATTACACCTTAAAATGCACACAATCCATTATTAGTGCCTTCAATTAAGGGATTTAGTTATACTCTTTAACTTCTTCTTTTTTCTCCTCTCTCCCCTTTCTCTCCGGATCTTCCCTTATCTTTTTTATACAAAATTACTCAGGTTGTTCTTTTTTGTCTGGCGCTAACTCCTAGAAACAACCGCATTTTTTCTTTCTGAATTTTGAGAACATTCTTTTCTTTTTTCACACAGGAATTTTGGGCGTCTTTATTGGGAATGGCTCTTTATAGCCACTTTTAAAATAATAGCCGGAAACATATATACTTTTTGTATATATATATATATACTCGGCTATTTATCCTGAAAAACTCTACTTTACAAACTTGCCTGCCTCCGCTCAACCTTTCTGCCCCCACCTATACTAATATTGGAGGATTTTTTCTTATTTAGTAGATTTAGACGACTTTTCTAATGCCAGGAAGAGAGTACAGAAAGGCTTGTTAATCCGTATGGGAATACGGATAAAGAGAAAGAGACTGAAGTTCCAATAGTATCATATCTTCTTTATTGACACTGATTTTTGTTAACAGAATATAAATAATTTTTGAAGTTACTAAAAATGAAAAAAACTCTTCTTTATTGACACTGATTTTTTTTAATAGAAACTATGGTTACTTATGTGTAATGTTAGTGTAGTCTCCATAAGTTCGCGAGGACAAATTGAGTGGATTTGAGTTTTCATTAATGAATAATTGTCCCTCTCTTGGTTCGTATTTTATCATATCTTCTACTACTATTTAGTATTTACTTAGCAAATACGAATAGAATAGCTAACTTCACTTTCAAAGTTCCAATAGCTATTACGACGTGTTTATTTTTATACATTATTTCTACACAATTAAATACAACTACAATAGCATTCAACTTAAATACTCCCTCCGTTTCAATTTATGTGAACTTATTTCCTTTTTAGTCCGTGCAAAAAAGAATGACCTCTTTCCCTATTTGGAAATAATTTACCTTTATGCAATGATTTATAGTCACACAAAATATATGTGCTTCATTTTATACCACAAGTTCAAAAGTCTTCTGTATTTTCTTAAATTCCGTGTCCAGTCAAATAAGTTCACATAAATTGAAATGGAGGGAGTACAATTTTTATACAATATTGTTCAACTTTCATACAACTTTTATATATATATATATATATATATATAAAATATAATTTTTCTGCAATTTTTTTATAATTTTTCTACAATTTCTGCAATATAATGTATGTCATGTCTTCTTCTTCGAGTTTCAATCTGAAATTCAGTCAAAACCAAGTCTAATCTTCACCAAAACCCCTCAAAATTGAGATATAAACTCCAAACCATATTTTCAATTATTTGCAACAACACCCAATCCAAACAAATAATGATTTTTGAAAATCTAAATTCGAATTCAAAGCTTCAAAGCTTTTTAATGGTTGTCAATGGTGGAATTGCTGCTTTATTTCTTTTGCTTTATATTATTGAAATTTAGGATTGAGAGATAGAGAGAGACGTAGAGAGAATTCTCAATTATTTGCAACAACATCCAATCCAAACAAACGATGTCTTTTGAAAACCCAAATTCGAATTCAAAGCTTCAAAGCTTTTTAATGGTTGTCAATGATGGAGGAGTTACAAATTTTCGCTGGTTTTAGAAGAGGAAATAGTGGGTGATTGAAAAGAAAATCGTGGGGTGTGGTTTGATACGTGGGTGAGGGGGTGAGATTTGGAGAAAGAAACTTGAGGGAGTGGGAGTATACGGTAGAATTAAATTAGAGACTAATTAATACCATTAAAACCCCTAAAAGGTACATAAATGATAATTAAACATATAAAAGGTAATTATATTAAAAGTTAAGCATGAAAGGTAATATAGTTCACTATATGGCATAAAAATATAAAAATCCCTTTTGAAAAAAAAGTAAAAGAATTCTCATGTGCAAACGGGCTCTAAGTTTCCAACGCAAAGCTACTTTTTTTTATTACCCCTTGGAATAATAAAGTAAGGAGAATTATGAGGTTTTAGGTTCAAATTTTAACAGAAATAAAAAATATTACGTGATATCTTTTAATGTGCCAAAGCCCGGTTGGCAGAGTTATCCGGTACTAAGTTGAATTGTCAAGCTGCACGGAGTTAGCCTATAGACTTCTAAAAAAAGAAGACAAACTTTGGCTAGAAAATATCTCAGGTTGCACTTAACTTACCAATAGTATGAAATTTAACTCAAATTTGTATTACTCTATGAGCAAGCTACAATTTAACCTCAAAATTTTGCGGGAATTTTATATAGAGGTGGATCCAAGATTTAAATTCTACGGGTTCAACTTTTAAATTTTTAAGCATGAACTCATCATATTTTTATGAGTTCATATTACTATTTTTGTAATTTTAATTATTTTTTTACACAAAATTTTTACTCCGCATCAAAAGTTATGGTTCAATTGAACCCGCCCATAATACCCTGCATCCGCCCCTGATTCTATATCCTCTCAAATGAAAAATAGGTCTACTTATATTAACACCATAAAGCACAAATGGGCAATGTTTTAAAACTTGCAGTTTCTTTTTGTATTACCTCAATTTTTATAAGAGAATACAATAATACATTATGATGTTATTTTCCTTCACGTCGCAATATTATATTTCATTAAAAAGGATTACATTTTAAGGGTTGAGAAGAGATATTTAGAAATAAATCTTGTCGATAATTTTTTCAAAGCAATAATACATCTTGAGATCACCAAAAAAAAAAAAAACTAAGTGTGGTTAATCCCACACCGGCTTATACAAACTGAGAATGAGCAAATGCTGTACAATAAAATATGGGCTGGGCTGACGAAGAAACATACTTACCTGGACGGGGTCAATGGGCGATCAATAAGATCCATGGCCTAGGTTAGTGACCTCCATTGCACTTAGGAGGGGTGCTAGCCTAAGGTCGACCCAAGTGGTTGAGCCTACGTCATAATTTGTGATAGTGGGGGCCTGCGTTCGCGCGGCCCCTGCCCAATCCTAACTCCAAACGTTTGGGCCTTGTGCCCTATTTCAGCTCGAGAGCGGCCCAAGTGCAAATAGTGTTCCTCCTGTCCTTTTCTGTTGAGTTGGAAAATTGAGGCTTCTACGTATTGGATTTATATGATTTATGAAAAAATATTCTCTTTCCCAAATCGATAAATTTCTCGGTTAACTTGGAAAATTGCTTTGGTTAAAGTAAGAAGTTGCCCAGATAGACGATTCTTTTATTACAGTGAAATTTAAAAATAGACAAATTTATAACTGGTTGTTCAAAAATAAGCCAATATCAAAAGTAATCGATATTTAGTCACATAAATTTGAGTGAAAATACTGTTCAAAATTCGAAAAATACGCTAGCATAATATAGCTCTAGTGTACTTATGCTGGAACTCAATCATATTATACTGGAGTTCCAAGATAAGTATGCTGGAACTCCAGCATAATATGATTGAGTTCCAGCATAAGTACACTAGAGCTCCACCATATTATGCTGGAGTTCCAGTAAGTAAACCGGTCCAGCATAATATACTGGAGTTTGGAGCACCGGTGATCCAGCCTCTAGTATATTATACTGGAGCCAGCAAACTATACCGGTCCAACATAATATGCTGGAGTTCATACACAGGTGCACCGAACTCCAATATATTATGCTGGACCGGTCTCTTCTGCAGTAAAATAGTGACTATTTTTCATTGACTTGGTAAACGCTGATTATTTTTGAAAGATCAGTCCGAAAACTGGCTATACCGTGGTATTTTAACATTACACTCCCTTCGATCCACGAAAACAGTCAAATGATGCTTCCTTTTATTGTAATTTTTTAGTAGGGAGCTTGGGATGAGCCGAAGTAAAGGACAACTAGTTCCTATTAGAGGTGTTTGTCGGTGGGTACGATACAATATTTAGATATTTTAGTACGGTATTGGTACCTAATTAAATTCAGTATGGTTCAGTTTTTCTCCTTTCGGTTTCAGTTTATTTGGTTTGGTATCTTCGGTTTAATCGGTTTTAATACTAACTAGTGCATAGAGTAAGACTGTAATGTTCTAAATTAAAGTACTCAAAGTACAAACCTAAAAATATTTTTTGACAAAAGTTTTGTCCAAAACTAGCAAATATCAACCCACAGAGAGAAAACTGTACAGAAAAGAATAAGTTTGATAATTAGAAATGTCTTGTTACTTGCTTAGAGTTAATTGATGAACTTAGAGAATAAAAGAAAGTAAAATTTTAGATTTTTATATTTATGTTATAATTAATAATGTGTATTGTGTAATATAATATAATATATATTTCAGTACGGTATCGGTATTTCGATATTTCATTTTTAAAATACCAAATACCATACCTAATACCAATATTTTTTAAAATTTAAATCAAATACCACATTGAATATCAAAATATCAAATACCAGATATCAAAATTTTCGGTTTCGGTACGGTAATTCGATCTTTACCAAATTATGCACAACCCTAGTTCCTATAGCACGCTCCCTTTCTTTTGGTATCTTTCGCTTGTAACCTAATCCTTGAAATGGATACACCCCTTAATAAAAATTATGGCTCCGCTACTGCAACTTTCACTTACTATGAATTATTCTTGCAGGTCAAAGCTACTCATATTGTTGATACTTGTATTGTTAAACCATGTGCATGTTATTGCAAATGTTATGTTCTTGTGTAATTATCTCTGATATATCTTCCATCGTTTATTTTTGCTAGTATTTATTAAGGTTTAGAAAATTCACGAGGTTCAATTTTCGGCCAAACGGTAGAACATAACTTACTAGCATCTGGTGTCGTTCATACACCATTTATCACATATAGTCAAATTTCTCTATAACACCATCATTTGTTCCGGATTTTTTGGTTGTTACATCGAAATGATATTACAAAAAGCATATATTATAACATATCAAAAATATGATTTCATAAAAAGCTTGACTTTTATAAAGAATGATTGTTATATATCGATATTGTTATAGAAATGTCATGACTCTATATGTATTCTCACTTTAGTTTTTAACCGCTACAGTTAATTTACTTGGCTGGGCATAGATATGGGGAGTAAATATTTACCATGGTAGAACAGAATGTCAGATTCTGATTCGGAGTAAAAATGTGATCCATTAACTCAACGTGAAAATTATAAGTTTTGCATAAAGGTGAGAAGAATTAGTTCTTTCTTTTCCCTTGCAGGCAAGGACAAGGCGCATATATGAAATATAAAATTCTCCAGCCTACAGAAATACCACATCGAAAGCTAGCAAAAGCCAGAAAGGAGAGAACTAATATAAAAGCCGAAGGTCGTGCACAAGATAAATCATACCTTTCTCGGCCTTTTGGCTAAGATCAAGTGTAGTATCTGTTCTTATCAGTTTAATATCTGATATGTGGGTCATTGACTCACACGATATTAACTCAATTTTTTAAGGGGAGAGTCCATTAAGGTAGCTTGCTACTTGGGCTCTCAAGCGTCGCTCATGCGTTGCACTATCGCACGGGCCTGGCGCACCCCACCAAATTTAGCCTAAATTTTTAACGAGCCTTGTGTTATTGCTTATTTAGTATGTATTTTTGTTCTTTGATCATGCAATATTATACAAAAATGACTGACTCAAGTTAATATACTCTATTTGTGTAAATGAATCCTAAGAAAGATTCTTGCTTTAGGATTTGTCGTGTTGCTCGCCACGGAAAAGAATTGACATCCTTTGATAGCTCTAAGCTCAAAGGATGAGGATTACCATATATGGCTTGTGTTAAGTTCTATCTCTCCTTGAGTGCAAAATTGCTCATATTTCGTTATCTATGTGTATTTACTTTATTACTTACTCTCTTGTACCCTAAGGAAATATACTTTCACATTATAATTCTATGATCCGCATTTCTGATTAGTAATTCTCTAAGAATTCTCTACTTGAAAGTTTGAACTTCAGAATTTTATTGGTACCATTGTGCACTTTTCTAGCCTTATGGTTTCTTTTTGTATTACCTTTTGGAGTCCAGCTACTACAAGATATAAGCACTGATTTTGTCTCGAATTTTATAGAGAATACAACAATACATTATGATGTTATTTTTCTTCACGTTATAATATTATATTTCATAAAAAAGGAACAGATTTAAGGGCTGAGAAGAAATACTTAGAAAAAAGATCCTGTAAATGTAAAAGAGAGTGTTTTATCTTTCTTCATTAGTTGATTAATCCCATACCGACCAATACAAATAGAGAATGAACAAATGCTGTAGAATAAAATTTGAGCTGGTCTAACAAGATAACATACTTACCTAGACGAGTTCAATGGGCGATCAAAAAGACACACCGCCTAGGCTTGTGACCTCCATTGCACTTTGGATGGGTGCTAGCCTAAGGTCGACCCAAGTGGTCGAGCCTACGTTATAATTTGTGGTAGTGGGGGCCTGCTCCGAAACTTCTAATTTTATATAAGGCAGAATAGCCCAGTTGACCCTTGTATTTGTTTCGGTTTGTTATTCCGGTCCCTACACCCTATAAAGTTTCATCTACACACTTATAGTTACTAAACCACGCTATCTTACACCCCTTTGATGTTTGACCTAGCGTATGCGGCATAGATAAGGCTGAGGCGGATAAAATGCTTGATACACACGCGCAAAAAGAGCGTGAATACAAGGATTTGACATAAAATGACTAAAATAAGAGGAAAAATCAAAAAGAGAAAGAAAAATGCAAAAGAAGGATCAACGAACAACCCATGGTTCTCTTCCTGTTGCTGCCATAGCTTCTCTTTCCTCATAATTAAAGAGCAACAAAAAATCATCAGAATCAACTGAAAAGATCAGCTAACAACCCATGGTTCTCAATAGGAACTTCTAACAAAATCATCAAGAAGAATGTAGGAATATCATTGGAGCATGTGATACACAAAAGCCAGCAGGATCCCATGAAGAAGCCACAACTGAAGAGTAGTTCATTTGAAAGTTAGTTATGTTAGTTATAGTTCAGATTTGAATATTAGTTAATGGCGGAAAATGTAGTTAGTATGTTTAGCTTATGCCTTAGCTCAATTCTCTTGCCTTGTTTTACATTTTCAGTAGATCCTTGAGTAGTATAAATAGTCAGTTGTAATAACTCATTAGAAACTTTTGAATATCAATGAAAATTCGAATTTCCCTCCCACTTCTCTAATTCTCTGCCTTTTTCTTCTATTCTGCTTCCTTCTCCAATTTCTGTCTTCTCCTCTCAGAATTCTCTCTAATTGTCGACTAGATACCAATAATTTGGTATCAATTGGTATCAGAGCCAAACCATGGGACCTCGTAAGGCTGTTGATCCTGCAAATCTGGAATGGCAGGAACAATATGAAGACCTAGCTGCTCAACAGCTAGACCTGCATTCAATTCTCGATCAGAAAACAGATGAATTGCGAGCTGACTTGGATCATCGACATGCTGAAATGCTCCATATGTTTGAAGCCCTCAAAAACTCGATCGATGGAATGCAGCTGCATCGGCAATCACGAGACAATAGTTCCACTTCCAAGAGCCGCGATAATGTGTAATTAGGTCAGGGGGTTTTAGGACCTAATCCATATCATATTCCTAACAATCGAAGTCATAATTTGTTATTTCCTAGATTATATGGTGAAAATTTGAAAAGGTGGTTGTATAGAATTGATCAATATTTTGCTGTTGACAATACTACTGCAAATCAAAAGGTACATATAATATCTATGAATTTGGACGATGATGATCTAGCTTGGCATCAGTCTTACTTGAAATGCAGAGAATCACCTATCCTTTCTCCCTGGGATGAGTATATTGAGGCTTTGATTGAAACATTTAGTGAGGAGTATATTGATCCGATGCTAGAATTGAAGCAGCTAAAACAGACTGGTTCAGTGAAGGAGTTTCAATTTGCTTTTGCTAGATTATTAGCTCAGTGTGATCTAATTGTTGGACATGCTATATCCTATTTTCTAGGAGGATTGAAGGAGGAATTGGTGAATCCTGTTAAGATGCATGAGCCTCAGACATTGTCCAAAACTTATCTCTTAGCTAGATTAGCTGAAGCAACCTTAGCTGCTAATGCTAGGGCCTTAAGGAGTCATACTACTTCTGTATCCTCTACTCACCTCAAAAATCCTTCCTATGAGCCACTTACCCTCAAACATATCCCTAGTCCTAATTCCTCAACTCCTCTATTAGCTCTACCTCATTCAACCACTGCAAATATAGCTAGGAATAGGAGAACTATTTCTCCTGCAAAAATGCAGGCCAGGAGGGCACATGGTCTCTGCTACTTTTGTGATGATAAGTACACTGTTGGTCATAAATGTAATCTGCCTAAATAATTATTTGTGATGGATATAATATTTTTAGAAGGTGATTGTGATGAGGCTATGAAGCAACAATTTGAGGAGCCTTCTTCTAAGGAAGAATGGGCAGTTGGAGAAGCTGATACTCCTATGATATCCTTATGTGCCTTAAGTGGCATACAAGGAGCTCAAACCATTCATGTTACTAGATATAGTGGGAAGAGGCCAATTCAAAGTTTACTTCATGGTGGTAGTACCTATAGCTTCATTGATGAAAGGGATGCCAAGAGGTTGGGGTGTCAAATTTATCCTACCAGGGTGAGTTATGTAAGCCTTGGCAACAACACTTTGGAAGCTACTTCTGGAATTGTTAGGGGTTTTGAATGGATTCTGCAGGGTACAACATTCTCTTTTGACCTACTTGTATTCCCAGTTGGTAAATATGATTCGGTTCTGGGAGCTTTATGGATGAGAAAACTTGGTCCCATTACCATAGACTACTCAGAGCTTACTATGGCCTTCAATTATCAAGGAAAGTCTCATTTATTGAGGGGAGTGTCTGAAGACTGTAAGGTGTCCAGTCCAAAGTCCTTGAATAGGTTAAAGGGGGATGATATGCAGTTCTTTATGCTGCAAGTGACATATAGTAGTCCTATCCCACTTACCTATATGCACTGTCAAGCCCTGCATATGACTACAACAGACAGTACTCCTATTATTGATCAGTTGCTGCATCAATACCACTTGGTCGTTGCTGAACCTACATCCCTACCTCCACAAAGGGGAGATTTTGATCATAGAATACCTCTTCAACCTGGCTCAAAACCTGTAAATGTTAGACTATATAGGTACTCTTTTATTAAAAAGGACATCATTGAACAGTTGGTTAATGAAATGTTGCAACAAGGGGTCATCCAGTATAGCAACAGTCCTTTTTCATCTCTTGTGGTTCTTGTTGGCAAGAAGGATGGCTCCTGGAGACTATGTGTAGACTACAGAGAATTGAACCAATGCACCATCAAGGATAAATTTTCCATTCCCCTTATAGATGATCTGCTAGATGGGTTGGCTGGGGCCACAATTTTCTCTAAAATTGATCTAAGATCTGGTTACCATCAAATTAGGATCCTACCTGAGGATATCTCCAAGACTGCTTTCAAAACACATTCTGGCCACTATGAGTATTTAGTAATGCCCTTTGGCTTAACTAATGCTCCATCTACATTCCAATGTCTCATGAACCACTTGTTTCAGAAGTTTCTCAGAAAATTTATTTTAGTATTCTTTGATGATATTTTGATCTATAGTGTTAATTTGCAAGATCATATGAGACACTTGAAGCAGGTATTTGACACCATGGTCACTCACAATCTATTGGCTAAGAAATCTAAGTGTGCATTTGGAGTTTCAAGGGTGGAATACTTAGGACATTTTATTTCTGCTGATGGGGTCTCTACTGATCCTAGGAAAATTAAAGCAGTACAACAATGTCCAATTCCCACAACTGTTAAACAACTGAGGGGCTTCTTGGGGCTGGCAGGATATTACAGGAAATTCATCAAGGGCTATGGTATTATTAGTAGGCCACTCACAGACTTACTCCGGAAGGACAGTTTTCTGCGGAATGCTAAAGCTGCAGAGGCATTTGCAGCATTGAAATTGGCTCTTACTTCTGCTCCTGTGTTAGCATTACCTTACTATGCTATTCCATTTGTAGTTGAGACAGATTCTAGTGGCACAAGCATTAGTGTTTTTCTTATGCAGCATGACCATCCTATAGCTTTCATTAGCAAGGGGTTACCTCCTACACACATGGCTTTATCTGTGTATGAAAAAGAGTTGTTGGCTCTAGTGTTTGCAGTTACTAAATGGTCTCACTATCTCTTGGGCCATCACTTTATTGTGAGAACTGATCAGAAAGCCCTTAAATACTTATTGGAACAGAAGTTACACACTGATTTGTAGATTAGGTGGTTGGCTAAGTTGCTACCCTTTGATTTTGAAATTGAATACAAGAAGGGCAAGGAGAATGTGGCTGCTGATTCATTGTCTAGAATGTCAGGTGCTGAGCTTATATCCCTCATGGTTTCTTCCATTCAGACTGATCTTTGGAATGAAATTCACAACAGTTGGTTTCAAGCTCTTGAGTTGAGCCTCCTCATTACTTCTTTACAGACCTCACCACAGAAGCACTACACTTGGATAAATAATCAACTTAGGAGGAAGGGTACATTACTGGTTGGAAATGATCTAGGACTTAGGACTAAGCTTTTGCAGTTGTGGCATTCTTCTCCATCTGGTGGGCATTCTGGTATTGATGCAACTACCAGGAAGTTGATGGCCTACTTTTATTGGAAGGGCATGAGAACTGATGTTCTCACTTTTGTGCGCAATTGTTCCGTTTGTCAAAGAAACAAGTATGACACATCTGCTTCAGCTGGGTTATTGCAACCTATACCCCTCCTTGCAGTCCCTTGGATAGATATCAACATGGATTTTATTGAAGGTTTGCCCAAATCAAAGGGCAAGATTGTTATTTGGGTCATAGTTGATAGATTGACTAACTATGGTCATTTTATTTCTTTGGCTCACCCCTATACTGCCCACTCCCTTGTGCCTACTTGACTACATCTTCAAACTACATGGTTTTCCTGCTACCATCACCAGTGATCGTGATCCTTTTTTCATTAGCTCTTTTTGGAAGGAGTTCTTTTCTGCTCAAGGTGTATATTTGCATACTTCTACAGCTTACCATCCACAAACTGATGGTCAAACTGAAGTTCTCAATCGATGTTTGGAGACTTATCTTTGCTATTTCTGTTTTGACTCACCAGCTGATTGGTGTGCTTTCTTGCCTTTGGCTGAATGGTGGTATAATTCCTCCCACCACTCTGCCATTCAGACTTCACCTTTTGAACTCCTTTATGGTTATACTCCTCCTTTTCATATCCCTTATCTTCCTGGTGACTGTCCTTCTGATGACACTGAGAGCATTCTTCTGCTCCACGACTTCAAAATACAGCTAGCTAAGTATCATTTGGCACGAGCTCAACAACGTATGCAAGATCAAGCCAATGCTCATCGCACTGACAGACAATTTTCAGTTGGTGATTGGGTCTTTGTGAAGTTGCAGCCTTATAGGCAATCCACCCTTTCTCTTTATCCCTATGATAAACTTACCTCTTGATATTTTTGCCCTTACCCTATTGTTGAACGAATTGGAGAAGTTGCCTATAAATTGCTGCTACCACCTGAGGTCCAAATCCACCCCACTTTCCATATTTCCCAGCTCAAGTTCTGCCCTGTCTTACCTTCTGAAATTATCCACCCTCCTATCCTAGATATTTCTAGCCCCTTATGTCCTGCACCTGAAGCTATAATTGATCGTAGGTTGGTCAGAAAGGGTAACAAGGCAGTGGCCCAGTGCTTGGTTAAATGGCAAGGTTTAGACGTTGCTGCCGCTACTTGGGAATTTGCTTCCCTCCTTCGGACCAGGTTCCCTTCTTTCACCCTTGAGGACAAGGGTGTTCTTCCACAGGGGGGTATTGATACGCAAAATCCAGCAGGAGCTCATGAAGAAGCCACAGTTAAAGAGTAGTTCATTTGAAATTTAGTTATGTTAGTTATAGTTCAAATTTGAATATTAGTTAATGGCGAAAAATGTAGTTAGTATGTTTAGCTTATGTCTTAGCTCAATTATCTTGCCTTGTTTTACATTTTCAGTAGATCCTTGAGTAGTATAAATAGTCAGTTATAATAACTCATTAGAAACTTTTGAATATCAATGAAAATTCGAATTTCCCTCCCACTTCTCTAATTCTCTGCCTTCTTCTACTTCTTCTTCTATTCTGCTTCCTTCTCCAATTTCTGTCTTCTCCTCTCAGAATTCTCTCTAATTGTCAACTAGATACCAATAATTGGGTATCAGTATGTTAAAAAATCATTGCTATATAGTGTTGAAACTTCCGAATCATCAATGGTAAAGAACATACTAGAAAAGTTCGACCATCACCGGTGATGGAGACCATCGATGACCACCACAATTTTTTCTTCTGTATCACCCTTCTGAGTAGAAAATAAATAAAAGACCCTAGCAGTTCAAGTTAAATCGAATGAAGAATACCAAAAGGGGCATGGATACGAAGAGCATAAATAAGTAAGAAAGAATGGGGTGCCCGAATCTAATCTTTAATGGCATGTGGGTGCCCAAATCAATTTTTTGGTTTTTGAAAATTATTGGATTTTGAAGTGACTGCAACTTCAATTGCTTCCTATCCCACTTTCATTCCCTCGGAAATTTGTGGTGAATATTCACAAATTCTCTTTTTAATTTTTATTTACAATGAGGTAGAGGTAAGAAAAAAAATATTTGCTAGTATCTCTGTTGTGGTTCGGTGGTGAGATTTTAACGGGGAATGTGACTAAATATTACAGTTGTGTTGGAGGTGAAGAAGGTAAAAATGGGGGGAAATTTCCCTCTAAAAAATTAATTAAAAAAAATAATGTCATATTTTATCTGATTTGGATGTTAATATCAAACGTAACTGAGCACCACGGCACGGTCGGAAGTGTTTAAAATAGTGTGTTTTAACAACTATAAGTGTCTAGATAAAATTCTATAGAATACAACGACCGGGATGACAAGCCGGAACACGTACAAGAGTTTACAAGGCTATTCTACCTTCATATATTGTAATGTGATCTTGTACGTAAAATTGTGTTGATTAAAAAATTTCTATTTTTCTTTTGGTACAACAAAAATCTTATCTTTCAAAAACTTGATAAATTTTCTTATATTGGAGTGGATTGTCACTTTGAGAATAAATATTGTTCATGCGTCTTTGAAGCAAAAAAAAAAACTATAATTATCATTTTCTTTTCACCCTTTTTTAAAACTTTAGCAGGAAAATTTTTCGGGTGAATATTTAGTTAGTTAATTTTAAGATGTTGAACTAAGTTAAACACTTATGTTCATCATCGGAAATAACCTCTCCATCTTTGCAACGTAAGGGTAAGACTGTGTGCACACTATTCTCTCCACCTCTCTATCTTTGCAGCGTATGGGTAAGGCTATGTGCACACTACTCTTTTCAGACCCCACTTGTGAGATTATACTGAGTTTGTGATGTTATTGTACTTGTGTTCGTCCTAGAAATTTTGAAATAAAAGTAATTTTAAAATGTTATATGCCAATTTAGAGAGTTAGCAGAGTGAGAAAGTTAGTTTGTTAGTATAAGAGTATATGTGTCATTTACTATGAAATGTAATTAGCTGAAAAGGGGTTAGGGGCTTCAGGAGTTACCAGTTTTTGTTACACTTTCAGTTAGGAGAGTAGGGCATCTTAATTCATTTAATTATAGTGTATAAAGTTGGGAAATCTTGTATTGTTCGGAATTATGGGAAATAATATCTTCTCGATCCTTCTTCCCTTCAGTTCTTGTTCAGGAGCTATTCTTTTCATTTGTTTCCTTAGAGATTTGCGACTATTTCATGCGACTCAGTTTTGGTACGAACAATTTGGTATCAGAGCTAGCGATTCTTGCCAAAACACAATGGCAGAGATGACGAGGAATAATGAGATGCGTCGTGAATTAGATGAAATTAGAGAGCAAGTTCGTATCTTGGTGACGAAATGAAGATGTGATTGGAGAAATCCGACAACTGATAGTAGCCATGGCTGTTAACAATCAAGCTCAGGCAGTCCCTCCGGTGGTACCCGTAGCCCCATCATTGGCGATTCCGACAGAGGATATGGAATTCCGGTGAATGGTTGGGGGTCAGTAGATGTATGGAAACGGAAATCCTAATCATGTGAATACTCTATATTCAAGAGTTGAGTTTCCCAGATTTGGTTGTGACCATTTGCGAGGTTGGGTGTATCGTTGCAACCAATTTTTTGATGTTGATGGAACCCCAGAAGATATGAAGGTGAAATTGGATTCGATTCACATGGAAGGCAGAGCTCATCAATGGCATCAAACATTATTTAAGTCAAGATTGGGTAGGGAACTCCCAAATTGGAATGATTATGTTCGAGCTTTGCATCTTAGGTTTGGGCATGCTTTGCATGCGGATCCTATGTTTGAACCAGTGGGGTTAAAATAAAATGGGGGTGTTCAGGGATTCTTAGATGAATTTAATAAGTTGTTGAACTAGTTAGATTTGACAGAGGAATACTTCATCAGTAGTTTTCTGAAGGGACTAAAACCTGAAATCGAGGTTCAAGTTTGTATATTGTCACACCTCCTTTTTGCGCACCCTACCCCAGAGGGTAAATACGAGGGGAGTTTTTTCCAATTTAAAGTGACATTATTCGAAATGGGATTATTTATTCTTTTCAGAGTCGCCACTTGGGAAAGGTTTGGCTTTTGGTGTCCCAAGTCACCGGTTTATCTTGAATCCCAAATTGAGGAAATTTTCGACTTTCCAAATGAAGTCTGCGAACCAGAAATTCTAAGTAAGGAATTCTGTTGACCCGAGGGAAGGTGTTAGGCACCCCCGGATCCCATGATTTTAGCACGGTCGCTTAAATTGTTGTAATGGCTAAATATTTAATTTTTAAAACATGTTATAACTTATGTTCTTTTATTAACATTAACCCACTTTTATTATCATTTTTTGGTAGAATTGCAATGTTATGAAAAAGTATCTCGAACCTCGTCACAATCATGTACCCATGGTTATTGACACGTTTCGACTTCGTTGAGATTTGGATTTGGGTTACATAAATGCACACCCGAGTTTAAGAAGGAAAGATTAATTAAGGCGCGTACCTAAAGAGACTAGCGTATTGTTATTTTTGGGGAAAGGCCACGAAAATTCATTAAGCGGCCAATCCCGAAGTCTATCAATTATTATCTATTTATTGAGGGCCCCGCAACTTGTGATTTATTTGGCGAGGCACGCCTCATTTTATTTTTAAAGGATCGACCTATAGCGACTATGTTTTTCTATTTATCGTCTGTCTCTAAAATGAAGGAACAAAAGTTCCTAATTTATTTACATGCTTTAAACTTATTATAATCGGGTTTCGAACACGATTCGTTAATTCTGAAAATGAACATGTATGGGCCGTCGTTTGACTATTATGGGCCTAGGCCCAACGTGCATGGTGTAAAACTGGACCTGGGCCATCCTTATTCCAATTGGGCCTAGTTAACTTATTTTATATATGTTTGAAATTTACAAGGGCTGAAATGTGAACCAGTGCTATCTAATTAAACAATGTTCCTATAAGTTTTTCAAAACAAGCCTTTTGTTCAATGAGGTAACTATTGGGTATTTAGAAATAGTCTAAAAGGGCCTAACATGCTTTTGAGATATACTATTTAACAAATAATACTGAAACAACAGAACATGGTTCCTACAACATCAATCCATTTTAACTAAGCATACGAGGGAGGAAGTTTACAACTAAACTACTACAAAATATTATTCAGTTATACATATCCCTCACCTACATGATTCTAGTAGAAGACATGAACTATTATATGTATACAACTTAATGTTCAATATACAACTAAAAGGAATTCAAAATAACTTCAACTCTTCATTTTTCGTTCATGCTTCAAATTTCAGCTTACATTGAACCAGTGTATCAGTTGTGTACCTGGTATTTGGAAGGCAAAAAGAAGAAGTGGAAGATCAGTGGATGAACAACAGTAGCAACACATCAACACAACAGTACTGCAACAACCAGTAAAACCAGTATCCAACAGTAGCAGAAATTCCAGGAAAGATGAAAATCAAGCAGGAAACCAAACTCAATGAAACAGTACTCAATCAAGAACTTCCAGGAAAAGCCCACAGAACACTGATTTTGTTGCTTAGATTCTATGGAATTAAACTGACTTTCTAAGTTTTAAAGGACCAGCCTTAACACTCAATAACTAACTGAATCTCTTAGAGTAAGAATTCCAGCCTTAACGCTCTATATTTTTGAGAATAAAACTAACTTTTTCCAATTCAAAGACCAGCCTGTATTTTTGCTTTTAAACTCTGGAACCCTAGTGTAAAATTCTAGCCTTAAACTATATCTCTCTCTGGACTTTTCTCTCAAAAAAAAATCCCCCCCTTTCCTTTAAGGTCTACCCTGCATTTTATACCCAAACTTCACTGCCTTTCCAGCTCTTAGGAGCATTAACACTATTAATAGATATTTCCTCCCATGTTATTCCTTGAACCCCATTATTAAATGTATGATTTTATTTTTTAATTCCAAAGTATATTGGCAGCCTGAATATTAAATTCAAGCGTGCCTGACAGCACATGGTCTCCACTCAACCCCCTGTTATTATTGCCTAACCCTAAGCTTAGAAGTCTGAAGCTACAACCTATATAAACTTACACTGAACACTGATTTCAGGTTGAACTATTAGATTACTACAGATATGTCCAATTCTCAGCTTAGGTTCAATCAATGATTCGAGCTCAATCAAACAGGGGTTTTAATCAGATGGCCTGAGTTGGTCATATTGGGAACCAATCCTGACCAACTCAAAACCAACTGATCAAGGCATCAGCTAAGGCAAGCAAAGATCGAAGCAATACTGAACAAGGCATATCAATAGAAGTCTTAGCATAGACAAGAGAAACATGCTAGTAATTACACTGACATGAGCAAACTCATGCTTCTCTAGTTTTTCAAGTAATTTCAGTTGACGACACTTATTTAATCGACTATACGAGCTATAACAAACAACAAACACAGAGTAAACAAACATGTTGATTCATGTCCTTGGGACAAAACAGGGAATCGAATATGAACTAACTACTTGACGACTTTAAACAAGTTAAACACATAGTTCATCACAATAAATATAATCAACAAACAAGCAGAAGAAATCGACCAAATAAAATGTCTACTGAAGATGGACAGAATTGAAAGAAAAATAATAGAAAAATCAAACAAACTAAACTAACATGTAAACATACATTAACAGAAACCAAACAAGACAGAAGGAAGGAAGAATACCTCAGACACTTAAGAACAAAGCTGACCCAGGCTCGAACTTGGACTTGACCACTTTGAGGTCGAACGGACTTTAATCGAAGTGTTCTCAACTGAGAACACCTCGATTAAGGTCTATTAGCCACCAACTCCTCTTTTAATTGGACAGACCCCATGGTTTTGAGTTCTAGGGTTCATACACGCCAATTTGGGGCTCGAAGGGTTCTACCTAGTTTCGAACGAAACCACCGTTGATTATGGTATGAGGGAGGTCAGGGGAGTGACTGGTGTGAATTTGGGGCGGATTGGGATATATTAGGGTCCGGCTCGAATCTTCAATTGAAGATTCGAGAAGCTAGAGGTTGATTCGAAGTAAACTGAGCTTGGATTTGGGTTGAGGGGGTCACAGTGCTATAGGGGTGTTAGTTTGGTGGTCAACGGCATCGTTGCCGCTGGGTTTACGGCGAAGGGGAGGGGTGGCGGTTGCTAGGGTTTTGGGGAATGTTTGGTTCGTCTCTGAGAGAGACGATGGAAGGGGGGGTGCTTTGGATAAGGGGG
>MU767430.1:0-12460 GCA_026770625.1 Nicotiana glauca | reverse complement strand
AATTTTTATTTAACTACAACAAGGTGAGCATTTTACGGACCAAACAATTACCAAAACGTCCCGTAAATCCTCAAAATTGTACCCGAAGGTAACTTGTTTTATTTTTCGCTTTCTTTTTGGAGTAGTTTCCGAGAAGCAAAAATCACGTGCTTACATATATTAGCACCAAGAACCTTAATGAAAGCTTACAGTTTGGCCAAATTGGCTAAGCAATCTTTAAAGTTATAGAGAGGATATAATCAGCCAAGTATTAGGAATTCTCGACCCTTACTTCCTACTCCAAGTTCTTCGTGGAATTCGAATTCGAGAAGTTATCTTTATAGACAAATTCTCGAGGGCACTAAAGGGTCTGTGCAAACATATCAAGAAGATTGACAACAACGAAGATGGATGAAAAAGGGCCAAGGGGTTGTGTTATTGGTGTGATGAAAAATATACCCCTAACCATAATTTTAATAAGAGGAAGTAGTTATTCATTATCGAAGTGGATGACGAGGTTGAAAAGTTAAATTTTGAAGAGAATTGGGTGGAGAATGATAACCTTGAAGAATCCGCATTGAACCCTCAAATGTCAGTTCATACACTGGACGTCACA
The DNA here is from genome assembly GCA_026770625.1 of Nicotiana glauca. Classification (NCBI taxonomy): domain Eukaryota; kingdom Viridiplantae; phylum Streptophyta; class Magnoliopsida; order Solanales; family Solanaceae; genus Nicotiana; species Nicotiana glauca. Next base: position 11,865 of record MU767430.1, on the reverse strand, counting down.
ATGGATTACAGAACTATGAGAGTCAAGGGATCTGTCAAAGGTAAAATAGTTCATATTTTAATAGATTCTGGAGCAAACACAATTTTATGGATGTAAATGTTGCGACAAGATTGGAAATTCAGCTAGAAATAATCCCACCTTTTTCTGTGTCTGTTGCTAATGAGAGAAGGGTTAATAGTTCTTTTATGAGCAAAAAAGTCAAATGGAGAATGCAAGAGGTAGATTTTATAGCTGACATGTTAATTATACCGCTGGGAGGAGCTGATGTGGTGTTAGGAATCCAATGGCTTATCACTTTAGGGGATATCAGATGGAATTTCAAACAACTTAAGATGTAATTCCAAATAGGTTAGAAGAAGATTTAATTGAGGGGAAGTCTACTTGGAGAGTCTAAGGTGATCAATGGTGAAAATATGCAAAAATTGTTGAATAAAAGTGCCCAGCTAAGTATGATGACAGTGACCTTTGTGAAGCACACATCTGTTCAAAATCTGAGTTTATCAGAATGTAGTTGAATGGAAATGATAAGAATTTACCATCTGCTTTATAGCAAGTAATTGATAAGTATTCTCCTATTTTTGATGTTCCTGGTGAATTTACACCTTATAGGAGACATGATCACAGAATTGTATTGAAAAATGAGGTTTCTCCCATTAATGTGAGGCCCCTATAGATACCCTACCACCAAAAAAGATGAAATAGAGATAGTGATAAAAGATTTACTGCAGTATGGGTTATTAGGCCTAGTGTGAGTCCCTATTCCTCTCCTATTGTGATGGTTAAGAAGAAAGATGGGTCTTGGAGGATGTGTATTGATTATATGGAATTAAACATAGGGACAGTGAAAGAGAAATATTCCATCCCAGTAATTGAAGAGTTGTTGGATGAACTATCTAGAGCAAAATTCTTTTCTAAATTGGATCTTAGGTCCGGATACTGTCAAATTAGAATACGTCTTGCCGACATTGAGAAAACTGCATCCCGATCACACCATGGCCATTGTGAGTTTGTTATGCCTTTTGGTTTCACAAATGACCCTTCCACCTTCCAAAGTTTAATGAACCATATTTTCCAGCCATATTTGAGGAGATTCATCTTGATTTTCTTTGATGATATCCTTATCTATAGTCCTTGTTGGTCCAGTCACCTGGCCCATTTGGATACAACTTTTCAAATTCTAAAAATCAACAGCTTGTATGTGAAGATGAGCAAATATTCTTTTGGGGAGAGAGAGGTGAAATATTTGGGTCATATTATGAATGGGACTGGGGTGACTGCAAATCCAAAAAAGTTAGAAGTTATGAGGAAGTGGCCAACTCCTAAATCTGTCAAAGAGCTGAGATGATTTTTGGGACTAACATGATACTATAGAAGATTCATTAAGGGCTATGGATTGTTAGCTTGGCCTTTGAATTAGTTATTGAAGAAAGGATCCTTTCGGTAGATTAAAGTAGCTGAGCAGGCATTTTGTGAAATAAAAAATATCATGCCTGCTCCTCTTGTTAGCCCTACCCAATTTTGCTGAAGAATTCACTATTGAGTCTGATGCTTGTGGAGATGGTATTAGAGCAATATTGATGTAGGCAGGCCATCCTTTAGCATTTTTCAGTAAAACCTTGGGATCTCAGCACGTTTATCTATCAATATACGAGAAGGAAATGATGGCTATAGTTGCTATAGTTCAGAAATGGAGACACATATTGGTTGGATGGCATTTCATTATCAAAATTGATCATCAAAGTTTGAAATACTTGATAGAACAGAAAATTTCTACCCCTAGTCAACATAGGTGGATAGCCAAGTTATTGGGATATGATTTCACTAATGTGTATAAGAAAGGGAAGGAGAATCTTATGGCAGACGCTTTATCCAGGGTAGCTAACGTGACTGACAGTCTTCAAACAATATTGTTTGTGACTGGTCAACTAGTACAACAACTTAAGGATTCATATAGAGAGGATCAAAAACTCTCTAAGTTGATTTCAGAGCTCCAGCAGAATATTAATAGTAAACCTGATTACCTATATGGAGATGGAATGTTGTATATGTTATAAATTTGTATTGCTGTAAATTAAATAATAATCTTTCTGAAAACAGAACAGAAAGTTAGTAGAAACAATTCTGAAAAAATAATATTCGAATTTCAAAATAATTTTTGAAACGTTGAAGGAACAAATCGAGCCCACTGAATACACAGTGTGTCTTTAAGGAAATTATTCCCCTCAAGTACCCGAGTTTATGGAATATATCCTCCCAGGATAGAACGATTTAACTCACTAGTGTATCGGTACCTAAAACTTTGGTAATCGGCGAACCACTCGATGATCGTAAAACACACTGGAATATTTTGTGCAGAAGAAGAAGAAGAAGATTCAGAAAATTTTGTAAGTCAATATTCTGGGATTTGAAGGTCTATTTATAGCCAACTTGGTGATGTTTCTGAAGAGGTTTGCAACCTTTCAGAATAGTCATGGTTGTTGGAATAGGTGTGACCCTCTGTGTCACGACCCCATTTCCAAACCCGGTCGTGATGGCGCCTCTCGTGAAGACAAGGCTAGCCAACTAACCCAATTCATCTCTTTAACAATTATTAAACATAAATGTTTAGATAAATACAACTTAATGTCAATAATACTAAATATTTACAACCCAACATAGCCCGATCAGGGTGTCACAAGTCACGAGCATCTAAAGAAATCTGAACACAACTATAGGGCCAATAATATACAATATAAGATTTAGAATCAAAAGACGAATACGGTGCCGCGACACCGGCGGTCACCTTGCTCAGCTACGATAGCAAAATCCTCAATCAACTCAACCCGCTATCGGGTAAAATTTTCCTGCAACTGCACGCGAGGTGCAGGGAGTAAAGCGAGTACTCCAACTCAGTGAGTAATAAAAGTAAATAATAAGTAAGTGGTAAGAAAATACGTAAAGCACTCCATCATGCTATATAGGGCAGTGCAAATCTTTGAGAAAACAGTAAAACCGTGAAAATCCTTTAGAAAATATCTGGGCTCAGTTAAAACTTCCTTTGAAAATATTCTTTCCAGCAGTTAAGCAAATGAATGCGAAGACAGATAGTGCAAATCAACACATAAGTCAGCCCCTCGGGCACAACACTCCACTAACAATTAACACCAGGGTATCTGGTAAACAGTGCAAGAAGTAGCATGGATGCCAATGAAATGAGAGTGCTGAATGTCATGACCCGTAGTACAAACAGGAACCAATGCATGAATGCAATGCAATGTATATGACCGCTGCGGCCTGCAACCCGATCCATTTGCGTACCGCGCTCACTGTGGGGGTTCAGACTCTGGAGGGGCTCCTACAACCCAAGCGCAATATCAATGTAACACCGATGCGGCGTGCAGCCCGATCCATGCTCAGTTCAGAAATGCACATAAGCCACTTGGGCACTATTAAAATCATAGTTCTCAGCTCAAAACGTCAATAAAATGTTGCTTAAGTTTTCAAATCTTAGAAAAATAGCTGAGTTTTCAAAACAGTGTTAAAACCCTGAACCGAGATCAAATAATATGCAAAGTAATGCGAAAACAGTGATATCAATCCCTGAAGGATTCACATAGTTGGCACGAAGCCCAAACATGGCAATCAGCCCAATATTATGATGATAACAAGTAGTTTCAGTCAAATACGCGGCAAAAATTAATAACCGAGACAGACCAAGTCACAATCCCCAATGGTGCAATACCCCACGCTCATTTTCGGCGTACAAGTCACCTCAATACAACACTATAATGTGCAAATCTGGGGTTTCAAACCCTCAGGATATCATTTACAAGTATTACTCACCTCGAACCAGTGAAATCTCTAGCCCGCAATGCCTTTGCCTCTCAAACCATCCTCCACGCGCTTCGTATCTAACCAAAATCAGAGCGAATATATCATAATATGCTAAGGGAACAATACCCAATCGAAAACAATTGAAAAATATCAAGAACCTCGAAACTAGCAAAGCTCGAGCCTTGGGCCCACTTCTCGAAAAATTACAAAACTCACATTACCGGATTCCTCGTCTCGCAACGAGTCCATACGTACCAGTAACTCCCAAATTCGAGCTCAAATGTGACGACCCAAAGGGTCATCACCTGTTTCCTCACTCGTTTCGTGCTTTCGAGGCCTTGAAAACCTTATTTACTTGCCTCGATTTGCATGCGCAGTCCGGACGCGTAGCCGAAAAACTTTTATGTTGAAATATGTGAATTCTGTGAAAAACATTTGAAGAATTTTGATATTAGTATGACTACAGTTTACTTTGGTCAACATTTTTGGTAAACGGACCCGGACCCGAGATTGGACGGTCCCGGAAGGTCTATAGAAAAATATGGGACTCGGGTATGTGTCCGGAGTCGAAATTCGAGGTCTAGAACCCGAGTAAAAGAATTTTTCTGTTAAATTGTTTTTTCTGAAATTGTTAAAGAAAATAGAAGTAAAAATTGAATAAAAGACTATGGTATCGGGCTCGTATTTTGGTTCCGACGCTTGATACAAGTCTTATATATTGTTTAAGCGCTTTCTGTGAAGTTTGGTCGAAATCAGACATCGCTTGACGTGTTTTGGACCTAAATATCTAAAGTTGGAAGTTTACGAAGTTTGAAATGAAAATGATGAATTTTGAGGCTTGATTCAAGGATTTTGATGTTATTTTGGGGATTTGATCACTTGAGCAAGTTCGTATGATGTTTTTGAGTTAGTGTGCACATTTGGTTTGGAGCCCCGAGGGCTCGGGTGAGTTTCGGACAGGTATCGGGGTGGTTTGGTCTTAGGCAAACTGCAGAAAAATCTACAACAGGTGCATAGTGATTTTACTCATCGCGTTCGCGCTAGGCCTCACACGTTCGCGAAGCATTAGCCTCGTCCTTCATCGCGTTTGCATCTTATTCTCGCATTCGCGTAGAGTAGTTGATTCAGAAGACTTAGCCTTTATTTTACTCATCGCGTTCGTGCCTGTATTCACTCGTTCGCGTAGTTCAGCCTCCCCCTTTACTGTAAACTACCTCACAGCTTCTGGGCAAAGGCTATAAACACTGCATGCTACATAATCAATAGATGCATGACTAGACCTCTTGTAGAGAAAACTCCTTATGAGTTACTTAAAGGGAAAAAACCAAACACATCCCATCTTAGGGCTTTTGTTTGCAAGTGCTATGTGCACAATAATGGCAAAGACTCCCTAGGTAAGTTTGATCCCAGAAGTGATGAGGGCATATTCTTGGGATATTCTTCACATTGCAAAGCATTAAAGTGTTTAATAAAAGAACTCTATGTGTAGAAAAAAGTTTACATGTTATATTTGATGAATCTAACATTTTTTCTGAGAGACAGGAACATGAAGATGAAGCTATTGGACTGGTGAAACAATTGATTGAAGCCACAACATAAATCAAAGTGGCATCAAAGGAATGAACAGATGATGGAACAGGTCCTTCCAATCAGGGCAACCTGATAGGGGGAACTAATCTGAGAGAAATTGAACAAAACTCTTTGAAGGAACCTGAACTTGAACCTGTTCCTTAGCAACATAACAATGAAGAAGCAACTAGCAGGAACCAGCTGGGGGGGAAATCTTACAAGTACCTAAGCTCTCATCCCATTAAGAACATCATCAATGATCCAACATCTGGAGTCAAAACTAGATCTCAGCTGAAGAATCTGTGTGCATTTGATGCTTTTCTGTCCATCATTAAACCCAAAAATATTGTTGAGGCTTTGCAGGATGAAGATTGGGTCAATGCTATGTAGGATGAACTCAATCAATTTGAGAGAAGTCAAGTTTGGCATTTGGTTCCAAGACCCAAGGACAGATCAATCATTGGCACAAAATGGGTTTTCAGGAACACATTAGATGAATATGAAACGGTTACAAGAAACAAGGCAAGGCTGTTGGTTCAAGGCTACAGTCAAGAGGAAGGTATTGACTATGATGAGACCTTTGCTCCAGTTGCTAGACTTGAAGCAATTAGACTCCTCATAGCCTTTGCAGCACATATGGAATTCACTCTTCATCAGATGGATGTCAAAAGTGCCTTCCTAAATGGCTACCTCAAGGTAGAAGTGTTTGTGAAACAACCTCCAGGATTTGAAAGCAAGGAGTGTCCTGAACATGTGTAAAAGATAGATAAGGCTCTATACGGTCTCAAGCAGGCCCCAAGAGCTTGGTATGAAAGATTGTCAAAATTTCTACTGGAGCATGGGTACAAAAGAGGTAAAATTGACAACACTTTGTTCCTAAGGGACAAAGGTAAAGATCTTCTTGTTGTACAAATATATGTTGATGACATAATATTTGGGGCCACTACAGAAAAATTGAGTAAGGACTTTGCAAAACCAATGGGAAGTGAGTTTGAAATGAGTATGATGGGTGAACTCAACTTCTTCTTAGGTTTGCAGATCAAACAAAGTCCAAATGGAACTATGATCCATCAGCAGAAGTACACAAAATAACTAATCAAAAAGTTTAAAATGGAAGAATCCAAAGAAATAGATACACCTATTGCTACTGCCATTAAGTTAGATATTGATGAACCTGGTTCATCAGTTGATCAGAAGCTGTATAGGGGTATGATTGGTTCACTTTTGTATCTTACTGCCAGTAGACCTGACATTATTTTCAGTGTAGGGATTTGTGCTTGTTTTCAGGCAAATCCAAAGGAGTCACACTTGACAGTTGTCAAAAGGATATTGAGATATTTGAAATGCACTACTGATTTGTGTCTTTGGTATCCCAAAGGTAGTAATTTTGACTTAATTGGATACGCTGATGCTGATTATGCAGGTTTCCTAGTAGATAGGAAGAGCACCTCAGGTATGGCACACTTTCTGGGTTCTTGTCTTGTATCACGGGCTACCAAAAAGCAGAATTCAGTAGCTCTCTCTACTGCTGAAGCTGAATATATTGTTGCTGCTTCATATTGTGCTCAATTGCTGTGGATTAAGCAACAACTGGTAGATTTTGGAATTGAAGTGGGGTGCATACCAATATTCTGTGATAACACTAATGCTATAAGTATGACAAAGAATCATGTTCATCATAAAAGGACTAAGCACATAGATGTTAGACACCACTTCTTAAGAGATAACTATGAGAAATGGTTAATCTCCATAGAATTTTGTGCTACTCACAAGCGAATAGTTGACATATTCACTAAGGCACTAAGTAGAGAAAACTTTGAAAGGAACAGGTTGGAATTAGGGATGATTAAGATCTCCTAAAAGGTTCAGTTCAGAATGCACAATGAAAAAAAAAATATTTTTTTTGGTTAGGAGTTCTTAATTCATGTAAATATCTAGACTAATTATTACTCAGTCTCATAATTTAACTAGTATACTCATGTGACATGTGTTTATATGACTCACTGATCTCTTACAAAGTTTTCTATTATGACATTTGAGGCATAATCAAGAGAAGTTCTACTTGAAGAACCTGGTTCATCAATATATTCTCATAAGAAAGTTCAGGTATGTTTCTATGCTTTGCACAATTAGAAAGATGAAATTATCAATCATGAGCAGAAGTCCTTGTTACACCAAACGTCCAAAAAATTTTATCCGTTGAGCAATTGAACCAGTTTCATTAAACTAGGAGTCTAACTATAACAGGTCTCTTCCCTAAAATCTACCGATTTTCATTAATCACTTAGGAGACCTGAACTCTAACTTGATTAGACTCCTAATTGACCTCTGAAAAGGCTGCCATTACTGCCCTAATCATGACCTCTCTTTAAAAACCCACCAAATCTCTCATAATCGTCACTCTAATTCCCAAATTTCTGATCATCTGCTTTCTTCTCCAAAATCCCCAAAATTCCCAAAAATTCTCCGCCATGACTAATCCTCAAGACAACCCCAGAAATCCCGCACCAGTCTCCCCCAACACCTCGTCTTCAACTCCTCCTGGTGAACCCCCAAAACCCAGATTTCGTCGCCAGAAAATGTTAGCTAGAAAAACAGTTGCATCTGGTTCTTTGAGGAAAGTCTTGAACGAAAAATTACAGGCTAGTCAAATGAAGGAAGTTACAACCAAAGAAAGCGACTCAAGCTCTGAATCTAAGAAATTTATCTCTGCCAGTGAAGGAGAAGAACCTGGGTCTTCTGACACTGAGAAGAGTCAAGAAACCCCAGGAGAGGTAAACACTTGTTTATTGTTTTATGATGTATTAGAAAGGGAGGATAATAAGTTTGTTCTGGTAGGGTCTGCTAAAAATGTTGAAGGGGCTGAATATAGTAAAATAAGAAAGAAAAAGAAAGGGAAAGTTTTAGCCATATGTGGTAGTGGGGAAGAGGGAGGCATTAAGTCAGGGGGAAGTGGGTCAGGTGAAGCTGCTGAGGGACTGATAAATTTGAGTGAACTACCAGATGAACCTGGTTCATCTGTGGAGGAGACTTTGGCAGATATGCTAAAGAGGGTTGAATCCAGTTATGATCCAAACAAACGCAAGACCTCCTCACAAAGGATCCTTGTTGCGTCCAAACCAACTAAGAAGAGCAAAAAGTTTCATCACCTAAGTCTGCTACACCTAGGGGTAGATCCACAAGAAGTAGGGTGAGGCAAAGTGAAGCAGAACTGCAAAAGGCATTAGAGGAGAGTAAGAAAAAGAAGAAAGAAAAGGGAAAAGCAAAGGGGGAATTTGTTGGCCCAATTTCAGTTGAAGTTTTGAAGATTGACAAATGAACTCAGTGATTGACCTGGTCCATCTAGTGCGACACAGTGTTTATCAACCGTTGCATATGAGATGTAGGTGAGGAAGATATACCGTAGAGATCAAGCAACAATATCTTCTGAACTAATCGAAAAGATTGCAGTTGGGATAAGTAGAACAGTCTCCTTATGCGGAGAGAACACAATCTCTGAACTAAACAAAATGCTTTAAAAAACTGAAAAAAATAAAAAAAAATCAAAAACAAAAATATTTTGTTGAAAATACTTTTTTCAGTTTTTAAAAGGACAAAAATATTTTATTAAAAATATTTTTTTTCTATTTTTACAATTGTTTTCCAGTTTTTAATAAAAATACTTTAAAAAAATTTTAATCATTGGGTCAGGTCCAATGACATGCTGCCACGTGTCCATTAAAAAACTGGTAGGGTATATTTAACCATATTTAACGGATGAAGGGTAAATTTAAACCTAAAGTATAACAGTAGGGATATTTTTGATAAGAAACTCAAACGGAGGATAAATAAGGCATATTTATAATAGTAGAAGGGCAAATCAGACCCTTAACCATTTAAAAGACTCCCAAATTTATTATTTATGTCTTTAATCAAGGGATTTAGTTATAGCCCCTTTTTTTTTTCTTCTTCTCTTTCCTTATTTTTTTTCATTACGTCCTCTTACCACCTCCATCCTCTTCTTCTGGAGCTCAGTCCCCCTTTTTAATTAGTTTTCCAAAAGTAGGGGTGAAATACGAAAAATGAAAAGAAAAAATATCGTTTTAAATTACCCGTCGAGTCTTTGAGAAAAAATTAACGATGAATATATTTTGAAAAAGAGATTTCTCTGCTCGCTTACGTTGATGAGTAAGAAAATGAAATGGAGCTTAGATATTCCAATTCCATACATAATTTGTTGGTCTAGGCTACTGCCAGAGGATGCTAGTTGTGGTTTTTGTATCAAAATCATGCATCAAAGATCATGCTTCAGTGCTTCACAAACAAAGCTTATGGAGGTGGCATATTAAACATCTCACAGGCTCACCATAGCTGCAACCCACACGAATTAAAAATAAAAGGGATTAACTAAATATAATTTTAAAAGTATTTGTTTAAACTAGCCTTATCTCTTTTCTAATTATCTTTTTCTATGATCTGGAGATTTTTTCAGCTATTTCCTGTTGGATCACACTCAATACTTAAAGTATACACTTATTTACATCTAATCTACAACTTATCTACAATTTTTATACATTATTTCTACACAGTTAAATACAACTACAATATCATACAACTTAAATGCAATTTTTATACAAATTTTATACAATATGTCTTTTGTATATTTTGTATCTGATTTATACGTAGTAAAAACAAATTTCATACAACTAATTATATATTATACAACTTATCTGCAACTTATCTCAATTTTCATACATTATTTCACTCAGTTATATACAACTACAATATCATACAACTTAAATATAAATTTTATACAATATTGTTCAACTTTCATACAATAGTTAAATAAAAGAAAAATGTATAAACAACATAATACATTTTTTCTACAACTTTTCTACAATTTTACTACAATTTCGTAAATATAATGTATATCACATTTTCTTCTTCTTCTTTTTCGAGTTTCAATCTGAAATACTGCCAAAATCAAGTCTAATCTTCACCAAAACACCCTCACAATTGAGATATAAACTCCAAATCATATTTCCCCATTGCTTGCAACAACACCCAATCCAAACAAATAATGGTTTTTGAAAATGCAAATTCAAATTCAAAGCTTTTTAATGGTTGTCAATGGTGGAATTGCTGTTCTCTTTTCCTTTGCTTTACATTACTAAAATTAGGGATTGCAAGATAGAGAGAGACATAGAGAGAATTCCTAATTCTTTGCAACAATACCCAATTCAAACAAATAATATTTTTTGAAAACCCAAATTCGAATTCAAAGCTTCAAAGCTTTTTAATGGTTGTCAATGGTGGAATTGTTGCTCTCTTGTGCAATATACGTAGGGGAGAGGGGTGGGATGTGGAGAGAGAAACGTGGGGGAAGTGGAAGATACGTTAGAGTGGTTTTAGGACACTAATTATGTCATGACCCGGATTTTTCACCCTCGGAAGTCGTGATGGAGCCTATTCGTAGAAGCTAGGCAAGCCAAATTTAACTACTTTTTGTTAACAACATAATCCCTTCTTAACGATTATTGGCAATAATATAAAAGCAACGAGATTAAATAATAAGCAGAAGTCTTAGATGTAGAAAACTGAAACGAAATGCGGAATATTCAATATAAGCCTCTACCCAAGACTGGTATCACAGTACTCACGAACTGCTAAGAGTACTAAATACAAACGTCTGAACGAAAACATAAGTTGTTTGTCTCGAATACAAAGAGATAATAGACTAAAAAGAGAGGATAAAGTGGACGTCGGGCCTGCGGATGCCTGCAAGGCTACCTCGGGTCTCGCTGGACTGGAGGCATGTTCCCACACTAATGTTGTTGCTGCTGTCCGTAACCTGAATCTGTGCAAAATAGCACAGAGTGTAGTATCAGCACAACCGACCCCATGTGCTGGTAAGTGTCTGGCCTAACCCCGTCGAGGTAGTGAGAGGCTAGGACCAGACTCTAGATAAATGTCACGACCCGGATTTATCCCACCATCGGGCGTCGTGATGGCGCCTACTAATGTAGCTAGTCCAGCCGAACAATACAATATTTCTTTATCCACCCTCAACAACATACTATTCTAACAATAATTAAATAAGTGCGGAAGACTTTAGTTTTTATCAAAACGATATAAAATGCGGGAGTTTCAAAATAAATNAACAAACTGAAATATCATAGATGAGACTCCGAGCCCGCGGACGTCAGCTAAGCTACCTAAGAGTCTCTGGACTGAAGGTCGGCTCCCGGTCTAGAACTGCTGCGGCGATCCGTAAGCTACCTCCTGATCTGTGCACAAAAAGGCACAAAAGTGTAGCATCAGCACAACCGACCCCATGTGCTGGTAAGTGCCTGGCCTAACCCCGGCGAAGTAGTTGTGAGCACGTGATTTTTGCTCTCACGACAATTACTCCCAAAAAAAAATATAAAAAAAATAGTTTTGTGTTGCATTTGATTTTTGTGGATTGTGTGTTATCTTTCTTTAGCATTTGTACGTGTGTGTTTA
>MU767428.1:340950-371347 GCA_026770625.1 Nicotiana glauca | reverse complement strand
ATATATATATATATATATATATATATATATATATATATATATATATATATATATATATATATATATATATATTAATTAAAAAATATATGAATACATTGAAGATTTCTCAAAATTATACTATCTTTGTGACTGTTCTCTTTCCCATCTTTCTCTCACATTTGTTCAAATCCGAAGAGATGGTATAATTTTGCTCAATAGAAATTTTAGGTTAAAGATTAGTTGTGGCGGCGACGAAGGCGGTGGTAACGGTGATGAAGAAGAGAAAGAAAATAGAGTTATAGATTTAAGTAAAGAGCGAGTGTACTCTGGCAAGTAACTTCGACTAATCGGTTCTTTTCCTTTTCATACGAACAATCATCATGTACAGACATTGACATTTGTTGTCGTATATTATTATACCTACAAACACGCAAACAGACACATTAGTAATCTCTAGCTTGAGGTGTAAATGTGTGGAATTGAAGTGAATTTGGAAATGCCGGGTGTATTCGTGGTTTTATTCATGAGAAGAGACTAAGAGAGAGATCGTGGTTTTTGAAGTTGTATACTTCAGTAGGAGAGAGAAAAATATTACACATCCTATTTAATGGCTAAACGGTAGAAAATGATCATAAATACATATTTTCCTATAAAACCTAAAAGGTAGCTATAGAAAAAAATATATTTTAAAAGAACATTTATTTATAATAAATAAGGTGTAAAGCTTTCTATAGGAGGTAAAATATCCTATTTTATTTATAATGGTATGGATTACTTCAAGTTAACAAATATTAACAATGTGTTACAATACTCTACCTTGGTTCTTTTTGTAAGAAAAACTTTATTAACATATATATGAAGGTTTTTAATTTTTAATTCAAAGTCCTAAATATTAGGTAAAGTTCTACTACCAAAAAGTTGAGAAATTGGAATAAAAATTAAAATTTGGAAGGAGAACTGCATTGCTATTGTCACCATTCAAGAAATTAATGAAGTTTTTTCTATTAATTGAAAAGGTCAGATAATTAACTCAAGACCCTAATGTAGTTTTCTCAAATTATAGCTAAAGCACCTAGGTGAAAAATATAAATATAATAAAAAATATTACTTAGAGTCTGGCATAGGCTATGCGATAGACGTTCTGTATGATATAAGAGAAAATGTGAATTGTTCAAAGTTAATCGAAATATTGGAGGGGAAATGATTTTCACCCCATCTTTTACGTGAAGTTGGACGGGAAATGGTTACTCTAATTCTTTAACCAAATTTTGTCACGTCAGTCTCTCACAAATCACTTATTTTATCTTAAATCTTAGAACCAACCTAGGCATGGGAGGGGGGAGGGGGGGGTAGCATTTTTATTCTTTTGTTTACTTTTTTTGTGTGTGTTTTTAGGTAGTAAAATTTCTCATGTTTATATTTCAATATATTCAGTCAAAATTTATATATTTTTATTAATTTTGTTGTCAATATTTTTAAGTACTTTAGGCTTCCGATAGAAAATGTTCAATTGATCACCCTTGAGCCTATGTAGCTCTGCCAGTACTTGTGGTCAACACCTTACGCAACTCCAAAGAAAGTGTTTACTTAGATTTCTTTCATCTAACTTGGTCAAGTCTTGCAACTCTTTTTCTCAATGCATCCTATGAAGTTTTCTTTTTCATTTTCAAACTAATAAACTCCATTAAAACTCTCATGTGATGACTCTTCCAGATGAGAGTTACATCACTTGCGGATAAACTCTTGTAGTACTTCAAAAGTCATCCACTCCACGTCCACCAACATCAGTTGCCTTTACCACTATCAGCATTTGATGTTCTCTCAATAGCTTCAATAGTTGTCTGTTGCTACAACATGTGTACTAACTAACCGAATTTCCACTGGAAGGTGGAGCACATGTATTCGTGCTATCATCATATGTACTCTGGGGATAAATAGGGCCACTAATATTGCTTCCTGTCTTTTCTCCAGCATCCAAAATGGGAGGGGTAGAATTACCAATATTACTCTCAAACTTATCACCAATGCCTGCATTCGGAAGCAGATATATGTAACTACTACCCACTGAATTTGACCCCGTGTTGCCATTTACAGCAATATTCAAACTTGGAGAAGCTATAGATTCAACAGTGCAAACTGGTTTAGATTCCAAAGTAACATTTGTTGGAGGGATCGAGGTAGAGCTGTTGCCAACTGCTTTAATCCTGCTGCTCTCTGCAGTGGAAGAAGTGGTTCTATTGCCTCCCCCAACTATTTTAGCCTTTCTGAAACAATTCAAAACAGGATCCAGAAAAAAGTTGAGATTCACTGCCAACAAGAAAAGAAAAGAACAAACTAGAGAGATAAAGAGAGGAAGGAGAAAAGGAAAGGGTGGGTGCTCATACCGAACTATTTTCTGCCTGAGAGTGGTGGCTTTTGACTTCATGACACCTGTTTAAGGAAAATTGTTACGCTTAAATTGATATGTGCTACAGCTTCAATAAAAGAAACAATAAAGCTACGTGCTCTTTCCTCTGTATTGAGTGTGTGTGTGTGTGTGTGTGTGTGTGTGTGAGAGAGAGAGAGAGAGAGAGAGAGAGAGAGAGAGAGAGAGATGATTTCACCAGATTTAAGCGTAAGACACCTGGATCCAGGTTTGCGCCTGCCTCTCTCAGCCTTAATTGAGGCAATTATAGAATCAACCAATGGACCCAAACCTTTTCTACCAACCAGTTTCACCCCAAGCTTCTCAGAAAGGAAATTCAGCCTCATCTGATCACCACCTCTGACCTCTCTAAGCTCAAGGGCTTGTTGCTTGGATAACAAGGCATAAACGTGAAGCTCGTGCTGGTCATTAAAGTGGGACTGAAGCTGCTGAAAGAGTAACTTGTTAGAAAGATGTCGATTAGGCCTTATCCCATCATGACTCCTCGTTTGGGTTCCACTGAAAGTCACCCTCAAAATTGCTGGTGACTCTAGATCAGAACTCTTTCTAGCAAAAATTATAGAAAAGCTACCAAATTCCAAGTCTGGCTCCCTAAATAAATCTGCCAGAACAGAAGCATAAGAATAAGCATTCCTTGATGGTTTTTTGTCAACCTTCAAACTAATGGTTCTGAGCTTAGCATGGTGGGCCATATTCGCAGCTTCTCTAAGCCCGCTAAGAAAAGCTCCATGCATAGTGGCTGGATAGCGCCTATTAGTGGACTCGCCAGCAAAGAAAAGTCTGCCATCACCCACACTTTCTGCTAAAATATCATAGTCATCTCCTGATGCCCCTACTGCAACATTAGAGTAAGAACCCAAGCTGAAAGGATCACTTCCCCATCTTGTACAGACAGTTTGGATCGGCTCTGGCACTTCAATTCCTTGCGGTTCATATATACCTGATAGCAATGTTCAAAGTTATCATTAATGTATCAGAAACGAGAACCTTAACAGCAAGCTCCATGTATCAAGAATGCCTTTTCAAAAGTAACATTATCTCCAACAAGCTTTACTATGTCTATCTCTTCCTAACCAAAACAACCAAGAGAAAATAACATTATCTCCTAAAATTTTCTTATTCTTTCTGCCCTGAAATTATTGTTCTTTTCTTCTTGCTACCATGCTGCATTATATCCTTACAACAGAATGAGAAATTTTATTTCAAGATTAAGGAAAATAATTGCAACAAAAAATGCATTTTACCTTTTAGAATTTGAAGAACTTTTGTCACTGCGTCGGTCGGAGGCATGGTCTCAAACTTGTGTGCAGCTTCTCCAGCAACTAGAGCTAACAATAAGGGACCACCAGCAACGGTTGCGTAGCTATAAAACAGAAAGAATTCACCCCTGCTACTAGAATTATCTGTAAGATGCCCAAAGGTATCGAGATCAGTGCCCCAGAACACATATGGGAAAAGCATTGCAACCTTATTTAACAATCCAAATCCCAATCTTTTTATTCCATCAAGCTTCTGCTGAGGCAACTCTGGAATGAACTTAATAGAACCACCTTTCAGAACTCCAAGGGGAACAGTGCACAGTGCCATATCTCCCTCAAATACTTGTCCCCCAGCGACAACCTGTACTCCATCGCTACCATAACGAATGGTATGCACAATTTTTTCATAAAGAATAGGTACATTTTCGGCCAATGCCTGAACTAGTCTTCCATTTCCTCCGGGCAGGAAGCAGTGATCCCCTCCCATGTCAAAGGGGTCATCTTGGTCCCAAAATGCTAAAGAAAGCTTAGAAATCAGACCTGCATTTGCATATTCCAGATTAGCAAGATGCCAATTAAATAAACCCATCTTCTCTTCATTCACTCCATCATCATAATCCTGACGGAATGTCTCCAATGCTGCTCCAAGAGAAACATCCTGAGAAACTTCTCCCATTAACTGCCTGAGCTTGCTTGCCTTCTCCAAAAGTAGGTTATAAGCAGCCTCCACCTTCTGATCCAAATCAGGATCAACTGGCTTCCCATCCACACGATAAAGTGGACATTTGTCTCTAACCTTATGAAGCGTGTAAGATAGTTGTCGTGCCAAGAGACCTAATGGATTCCCTAGCGTCCCCGTCAACACACTCCCTCCTAAATCAGCAGCAGCCACCTTATTCCCGCCTTCCATCTTTTTCGTATACACCCTTCCACCGGCACGCTTTCTTCCCTCCAGAACCGTAACCTTAAACCCAAACAACATCAACTGCCTCGCTGCAGCCAACCCCGCAAGTCCCGCCCCAATAATAATCACGCTACCCTTACTCAGCTCAGTCGGAATCCTATCCTTAACAACCGGTGCAACTCCAAAATTAATATACCCACGCGACACCACATAATTATAAGCAGAATCCAACATACCACTACAATGCTTAGGTATAACATCGATGAACATCTCTTTTGTTATCCAAGTCGACACATTTTCCCGCCATTTGGAAATTATATGGTTCCTAATAAGAATATAATTAACCTGTTCAATACCACCCACTAGAGAAACAACCCCAGCTTCAATTTCCTCATCAGTCAAAGAATCAGCTGGAAAACCAGCCGTTAAAGCGATTAACGCCTCAGTCGTTGCCTCTTTATTTATTACAATAATCTCATCCGAAGTATCATTAGCAGTAATCGTTCTAACAGCATTTAAATTACCCACAAAATTCGAATTTATTAAAGTGTTTGATGAATTGGGAAAATTGTGATATACCTGATTCAAAGGCAAATTTCGGGGCCTACCTCGTCTCCTTTTCCTCGGAATGGAGAGAGAAAGAAGCTCGTCTGAAATTGAATTAGAATTAGGGTTAGGGTTTGAAATTGGAGTGAAATTGAGAGTAGAATTAGGGTTTAAATTGGGCAAATGAATGGTGAATTGAAGAGGATTGTTACTAGTAATATAAGGTACAGATTGAGGAGAATTATTATTTGAAGAATCCATGGCTGTTACTGTATGTTTGCAACAGTTACAGTACTGGAAAAGAGGAGAGAGACGATGAAGAATATATATTCGGGTTTGAGCGGGTGATCCAATATCAAATGGTTTAAAAACCTACTTTTACAAGTCTAAGATTTTCATTAATAATCTTGGATTACCAATTCATAGGAAAGCAAAAAAGCATATGAAATTAAGGTGGATATGTGACAAGTATATAATAAAGTTGAATGAGATATGTATATTGCATTACGAGAAAAATGGGTTTTGGTTGTGTTTTCATTGATTAGATGAAGCAATATATAATAATTTTATTTTTTTTGTTCCGGAGATCGATGGAATTGGGGTTAGTTAGATTCATTTTTATTATATTTATTCTTGATTTGTGCGAAAAGGTTGTTACCTTTGCTAAATCATTTAAAAATGGCTGAAAATTTTATGTGGATTAAGATTAGCATAAAAAGGTCGAGATGAAACTCATCTATAATTTCCAGATGATTATGTGATTTTTACTTCGGTTGACATGGAGAGTGCTACAAGCGATTCTGAAATCTATGCAAGACGTTGACACCGACATCATAAGATCATGCTTCACACTTCTTCTTGACTTGGATAGTTTGCGCGCAGGAGGATCATCAATGATTGGAGAATGAGATAGATTGTTGACTAGAGTAGGGGTGTAGAGTGCACGGTTACATATTGAATATGGAAACCTACGCAAGATATTGACACGGAGAGTGCTAGGGGTATAAAAGGATTCTGGAAATCTATGCAAGATGTTTGATATCGATATCAGAAGATGGGGCTTCATCACTTCTTCTTGACTTTGATGGTTTGCGCACAGAAGAATCATCGAAGGTTGGAAAAAATAGATAGAGAGCCGACTAGAGCAGGGGTAAAGTGGTTGTATATATCGGTAACTATCGGCGTTAAAATCGAAAACGAATTTAATGGAAATTGATAGAATCCAAGAAAAGAATTGATTTTTAAATTTAATTATATAAAATAATCCAACCAATCAATTCAAATTAATGTGTTGGATTATGTGTTCATCAAATTGAATGTCCACCATTCTCGCATTTAAAGACAAACTAGCATTCAAGACTTCCAGCTTTCGTGAAATCTATTCTTCTTTTACCGTTAGAGATATAGATTAATAAACCTAATTTTAAGTTATAATACTCAAAAAGATCAAAAGATGATATTTGATTGGTTTTAGGACAAATGAGCATCTATTATCAGGGAACCTACTTAGGATTATTTATTATCATTATAGGTTAGTTAAGGAAAAGTGTATGTGTGTGGACGCTTCCTGCTTCTTTCTTATTCCAATTATATTATTACTAGATGAGGATTGCCCGTGCAAAGCACGGGCCCAACATTGTAGATTTAAACCAACTATTATTCTCTAATGATGCTTTGGAGAATTCATTTTGGAATCCAACTGGAATAGTCAAAGAAGCCGTAGGAATATCCTAAATACGGAATATTCTAGGTTTATTGTTATCAAATTCTGTAGAGTTGTAATTATCACTAAACACCATCTGATGTAGTATATATTGCAAATACCACAGACAACACTTGCATCTTGACTATCAGCATTCGGCCTTTTAACAAAATAAATGATTCCTCATTCATTATCAAGCTGTAAAGTCGAAACAGTTGGTGCACATATCGTATGTCTAATACCTATCCTACTAACTTACATTACTATTTTTTTCCTTCAAAACTTAAGAGCTTGACCTTTCACGCAGCTTGCCGACTGAGTCACTTAGTTTCGACTACATAAACACAAGTCGTAAAATAATATCTTATAAGTTTCTTTAGGAAAGTTGGTCAAAAATCTTGATTTGGCCGATCATAAATTTTGGGATATCATATGAATGTGCTCGTGGATCAATCTCAACACCACTTCCAAGCTGGCATTGATTTGTTCCTTATTTCTCGAGACCCTATACATGGACTGATTATTAACCAAAAATAAAAAATAATTTCATAAACAAGTAGAAGTGTAGAACATAAACCTTTGTATCTAGTATACATACATTAGTTAATTTTATGTGTCAAGGATATCGGAAGTAAATGCCTTTAGAAGTGTATATGATCCTATTTTGTAAGACATCAAATTGGCACAAATTATAGACATAAAATCTCAACAGAGGAACTGAACAATAATATGGATGTGCGCTAGTATTTCTAGGGAGGAAAAAAGGAGGGAGGGAGTAAAGCTAAGTTGTACCTGCAAATGTAGCTACAGAACATGGGAAAGAAATAAGACAAAATGGTACACTAATCCACAAACAACAAAACTATAAGCTCTGAATAAACAAAAAAAATAATGATAAATATAAATTTAACAGAAGGAAAGGCATTTTGTAAGCATTTACAAATATTACGGATGTTATGTGTGTCAAGGAAAAAAATAAGTAACAATAAAAATATATCTAGAGGACTCAAATTACAACTTGAAAAGGTTATAGCTTCAGTAATTGAGAAGGAAAACTATCAAAAGAGAGATGTGGTACTTATAAGGTAAGGTAGAGAAGGTTTCAGCCGATGATAACTTCAATAATTTAGATGATATAAAAAACTATCAAGAGAGAAGTGGTAGGTAAGTATTTTACTAACGGAAGTGATCCCACTAAGTTCAAGTTATAGCAGTACACATGCCAAGTTTTATTTTACTTTTTAATGATTTCGTGTAGAGAAGAAAGAAGTATACATACATTATTCTAAACTCAATCACTGAAATAGCAAGTGGATATTTTTAGCCCAAAAAAAAAATAGGGAGACCAATTAATGAGTTGACTCTAAGTCATATGAATTTCGTATTTAGGTCGTATTCAACTTTTGCGGGCAATAGAAAACTACCTTTTTCTCTAAATGCTTGAAAATTTTAAGTTGATTGTATTCTTCTCCGCCATATGTGGTTCTTGTAATCGAGAATAGCAAATATCATTAGACATGTTGTTACAACTTGAACATCAATTAAAAAAGAAATTACAACAATTAAATAGTCAATCCAATATAATTCCAAAGTGCTAATGTAGTCATTCGCGGCATTATCTCTTCCTAGATCTTTTTGCTCTATTAAAAGAATAATAATCTTAACTCCATAAATAACTATTATGTATTTTTTTCAAAAATCATCAACTTGAATTACAACTTGTTATAATAAACCAATGCCGCAACATGATATTCTTTTGCATAACTGGTTATTCAATTATAACCAGGAGGAGTTAAATGTATTGTTACAGACAAATGTCAATGGGTTAACCATATTTTTCTTTAAAAAGAAAAGAGAGTACAAGGCATAAAATTATTTATTCTACTTTTTAATATCTTATGTGGGCATTGGCTATGTCCGTTGATAAGCTAAATTATAGTTGAAATATGACATGCACATCCTGCAAGTTCAAATAGGTAGATACCGTACTACTGAATTCATAATTTTTGTTTGGTAAGAATGAATACTTTGAGTTGTGAATTGAAAATAAAATACTCATATTATAATGCAGTATAAAGTTCTTAATTTATCAACAATCATGATAGATAAGGTAATTGATCCATAATAACGTATTCTTGCTATTCACATGGCAACCACTGAATGAAGCAAGCAAATGGCGTAAAAGTAAACAACCTCTACACAATCTCCTCAATTTTTTTCAGTTAAACGATAAAAATGATTCAAAAACTATCCATCGTTTATCACCTTTATGATCTTAAAATCCCGCACACTGCACTGAATACGCATTGGCAACCCATAAGCATATTATGGGACTCTTGAAAATATTTTAATAGTTAAAATAATAAAGAAAATAAAAGTGGGATGAAGCCGTGTTCTGTTTTGTTGGAAGAAGAATAAAAAGAGAAATAATGAAAAATATTAAAATCAGTGAGCGAAAGAACAGGGCTATAGTAGTATAGATGAGGAATCAATGGGCAATGTAGTCTGACAATATAAACAAAAATCTAAAAGGGGGTTATATATCAAAATTTTAAATCAACGATTAGTAAATTTCACCGATTTTAAACATTAAAATATTCAACATTTCAAAGGGGATATACCTTAAAATTAGCAGAAAATCGACCTTCGACTGACTAATTATGATAAATAAAAAAGGAAATAATAACATATAAACCCTTCAAAAATAACAATTGAAAGGGTATACCTCAATATTCCCGTTCAGCAGTTCGAAAGCTCCAAGAATACTCCATCCTGGTAGACGATTGCTGCTCCAAGAGTTCATTCATCAAGAAGCAGTTGACAAATTTATCCCCAATTATGAAACACAGAGTTGAATTCAAAGTTTGATTAGAGATAATAAAAAGTAAAATTCCTAAAAGAAGATATGAAGGATAAAAGAAGGTTAGCGAGAAAGATCTACTACTATTAATTATGGCTAGAACTCATTAGCAAATGGCAGATGATTAGCAAAGTAATAGTGAAAGAGAATTCTAGAAGAAAGAACGTGAGGAAGGACACATATGTTAATAAAAATTCAATTTAAGATCAGTTATGTAAAATTACCACTTTACCCTTGGTCGACCGTCATGGCTTTTCTATATAATAGAAATTTTGAAAATAATTTTTTTAAAAGAAATAAAATATAAAAGAATATACAGTAAAATTAGCAACAAGAGGAACACAAAAGTTGACTGCAGTTTTATCTACATTGTTTTCGTTACAAAATACTAAATTTAATTGAAAGAATTAAAACAATAATTCTCAATTCTCTACTATGGACCATGAAATATTTTCAGGGACAAGCAAATCAAAATAACTTTTGGGTGTATGTTTTAAAGTACTAATTTAGGATACGCGCGTTGCACGTATACCTTATTTTAATAAATATATATTTGTGAAAAATTACATAAATAGTATGTACTATATTAACAAATAACGTTTTGAGTTATAAAATAAAAGTTAAAAAAATGTTAGTTCCTAAAAATGACGAGCATTGAACATATTTAACTAACTCATCAAATAAAGAAACAATGACAATAGAAGTCCTCAATCATCTTAGTCAATATTTGCTCTAGCTTTATAATTTTATTAGTACAATTTCAGAAGTTATTGTGCTTCTTTTTTACTTTGACCAAGAATACATAAACTCTGAATAATTTAAGAGGTTTTTCTTTTTTCAAATCCTTTTGAAAAGTATATACTCTCAAGTTTATTTTAGAAAACACACAGAGTCAATTAACTGACGAAATGTATTATTTTTTCACAAACAAAATGTAATTATTTATTTCTTTAATAACAAAAAGTACTATAGAAATTATAATTTAACCCAAGAAAAAAATAATTATGAGGATTTGACCAAACAAGCTGTATATTTGTGAGATAAGGGTGTCGAACATTATCTAGGAGATTAAAGTCTTATATTCAATTGGAAAAATCTATTATATAGCAAGTCTTATATTTAATTGGAAAAATCTATTATATAGCATTTAAGGTGCAGATCTAGACGATATATTTTAGATCTGTAGCAATTATTATTGACATCCATATTCCAAAGTTATAAATTCTTAGTGACATCCATATTCCTTGCATCTCCGATAATGAGGCCAATTTCATCTTCTTTTTTTTATACTTTTGACCCATGCACTCTATAAATTGTACTTTGTTATATCTTTATAAACGATTACTTTTTAGTAAATAGTTAAATCTTATGTTTCTAATTTTACGTTAAATTTTTTTTTAGATCTTTTTTGCAAAAGCTCACATAAATTAAACGTGCTACGCACTGATATTTCTCATGTAATATACATAATAAAGTTTATAATATAAATATAATACTTATAAAAATTACAAAAATAACATTTAACTTGATTTGTAATTACATACTTGAATTGATAGTTATGTAAAAACCACAAGAACATTTGTCACTATAAAATTCATGAAGTCATTTATTATTAAAAAAAAAAAAATTATCCGAACAATCAAAGATTTAGAAAGTTTATCTCAAATATTGTTTTCCTTTTTTAACTACAATAAATTTGACTTTTTTAATAGGATATTAATGGGTGTCCTAGTTATTGTCTTGTTATTTTTTCTTTTTAACCAATGAAAATTTTTGACGGTGCATTCTTTGTAGTATTAAGGGTAGTAATTAAAGAAGGAGAATCTTACTTCTTCTGTTAATTATTTTTTTATGCTACGGCATTATTTTTTTTCAAAAAGATAATGTACTTGTAGTTACTATTTTATCCATTATAAAGTGTACTAATGTAGGGTAAAAAAGACGAACAACATTTCGCTAACGGTCTTCTTGCTTTTAATATAGTATTAATCTTACGGTACGCGCGTGTAACCTATCTAAATGAGTATAAACTTCTAAAAAATTGTATAAATATTAATTTTGAATTAAAATAAATATATAAATTTATTCAACAAAGAATATCAATTCTATATATCTAATTCAACAAAGAATATCAATTTATACCTTCGTTCTCTATGTTTTCTTTTAGCTCTTTCAACTACTACCTTTAAATACTTATGAATAAATGTATCTTTTTATTTCCATTAATTTCAGTATATGAATTTATCTTATCTATGTTTTACTTTTCAAGTATTGTAATTGGATTTGTGATTTAATATGTTTATAAATTTACAATACGTATTCAACTTATTCAAATAATTAACTTAAAGTACATTATAGTGCTTATTACTTTAAATTAAAATAATACTACTATTATTTTCAAAAACGTAAGCATGTCGTACTAAATTTGTTTACATATATTTTCATACTCGACCTAGTATGTTGTAAGTTTGGTTTACATATTATAGTAATCTTCATTTTTTTTTTTTGAAAGACTTAAAATTAGATCTAAAATTTTATTAGTATGAATATTTATTTATATTCATATATCTATATAATAATAATAATAATAATAATAATAATATTATTATAAAAGCATGAATATTTCATGCTAAATTTTGAGCAATTAAAATATTCCTAAAATATTAATCGACTTTTATACCCTTAACTATTTATATTAATTTTGACAAAAAACTTATAAGGGAATAACACAGTTGGAAATAGACACGTTAGGATGAAGAGTTGTACTAGAATAGAAACTTAATAGTGGAGGATGTAGAATTATGAATGAAATAAGAAAAAGTGAATCCTAAAACAAAATATTCTAAACTTTCGCTAAACGTGGAACAAATACGCTACAATTGAAGTTTAGCTCATAGTCAGATATTTCAGAATTATTAAAATAAAAATAATTACTTTACAAAATTGAAGAAAGTCTGTTAGTTTTTGTTTTGAATTCCAAGTCGTGAAACACAAAGGTTCGATTAATTTTATTTTCTTAAAGCATTTTGAATTAGTACCCGAAATTAATAACCCATTATTATTCAAAAGAATTTTTGTACATTTTACACTCTATTTTATTACAAATCCGCTGTAGTTAAACGATTTTGTGTTTGGTATTGCTAGTCTAATGGTACACGCAGTGCGCTCAATAAGATTAAATTTTGTAAAGTTAAATAAATATTATTTTAAATTTTTTGTTTGAATTATAAAATAAAAATTAAAAGAATTACGTAAATTCATGAAAATGATTATTGTTAATCTTATTTAACTGCACGATTAAAAAAAACTATTCCCATAGAACTATTCAATCATCTTAGTCAAAGAAATTAAGGTTACCTTTTAAGTAGATATTCCATCAAATTCTAATGTCTTCCGTGTTAATTCTACTGAATTTTAATTTCTTTCAAGTCTAAATTCCATTGATATTGATATGAATATAAGTAAAATCCATATCACAATCTCAAAAAAATTATAAAAAGATGTTGCACATTTCTTATTTCAACATTATTAAGCATCGTCACTTAATTGGGAAAATATAGACAGTTACCAAACTTGAAACTTCTTAAGTACCTCTTTTAGATTTTCTCTGACTCTTATAACTTCTTTGAAGAAAATGACTTGAATATAATGTATCAAAAGTTAAATTCACATTTTTTTGTTATATTTAACATTAACAACATGCAATAATGGTGGAAAGGTCTAAAACCATATGATGAAGTATCCACCGCCTTAGTGAATGTTTAGCAAACTACAATCTAATATTTATAGATATTCTTATTCACATATACGACAAATTGTATATAAATAAATACGAATAAATAACATATTTTATTCCAGCAATGTCAAGTTCACTGGTTAACTCTCAGGCGATCAAATATTTTTTTCTCATAAGGTATAAAGATATTATCTGAAGCTCTACATGAAAATTATCAAGCACCTATCCAATAAGTTAGGGACTATAAAATTATATAATCGAATACGCAAAATTGATAACTTAAACATGTAAATCTTTATCTGTGTCATGACCCAACTCCGATCGTGATGGCGCCCAACACATTGCTAGGCAAACCCGACCTTTAGACCAACATTCCTGACATTGAACGGATTCATAGATGCAAGCACAGATAATAATTACTAAGTTGTTTAATCAAAAATCTAGAAATAACGGAAAGTCAACAAAATACTGCAACATAACTACTAAATAGGACCCTGTGTCACGAATATGAGCCTCTACTACACAATATCCACCTAATACAGTCTGTCTAGGAAAAATGCTGTCACGATCCGGATTTCCCACCATCGGGAATCGTGATGGCGCCTACTGTCGGAGCTAGGCAAACCAAACATCCAAAACCATTCACTGATGACATTTTAACAATATAAATAAACGGAAGCATTTTAAATAAAGCGGAAGACTTTAAGCTTATATAACTGAAATAAAATTTGCGGAAGTTGAAACACATTTCTACCCAGAGTCTGGTGTCACTAGCTCACGGACTGCTATAGAGTACTAAAAACAAGTCTGAAATGATATTACATACTGTTTGTCTTGAAACAAAGAAAAACAAACTAAAACATAAAAGGGACTTCGGCCTGCGAACGTCAACTAGGCTACCTCGTGAGTCCCTGGACTGAAGACAGCTCCCGGGCAATCCTACTGCTGCTGTTCAAAAGATGCTCCTGGATCTGTGCAAAAAGATGCACAGAGTGTAGCATCAGCACAACCGACCCCATGTGCTGGTAAGTGCCTAGCCTAACCCCGGCGAAGTAGTGGCGAGGCTAGACAGGACCTACCAAAAATAACCTGCGCAGATATATTTATACAAAGGCAACGGAAATAACAACAGAAAACATCAAATAAAACTGGGAAGGGGCATGTTCGGGGGGATACAGTGAAAATAAATCAACGGATATAACAACGAAACTACATCAATACTATGACTCATATAAGTGGTCGGCATGCCACACGATCCCATAATATATATTTATAAGTGGTCGACACGCCACACGATCCCATTTCATAATTCGTAAGTGGACGGCGTGTCACACGATCCCATTTCATAATTCATAAGTGGACGGCGTGCCACGCGATCCCATTTCATAATTCATAAGTGGATGGCGTGCCACACGATCCCATTTCATAATTTATAACTAGACGGCGTGCCACATGATCCCATATCACAATGAATAATACATATAATCTTTCTAGAGGAGGCCCCATTAGGGGAATTCAACAACATAACGATTTAACCCGGCAAGGGTACAACTAACAGCCCAAATATCCCGGCAAGGGAGAATACATATAACGCTTAAATCCCGGCAAGGGAGAAACAACAATAATAGACTTCTCGTCCCGGCAAGGGAATACTCACAATACTTCTTCTTTTAATCACTTCTTTCTCAATTATCAATTTTCAGTTCGAGCCAACGCTCCAATAATATACCAATCACAATTCTTCCTCAACCATTCACATTATACGAAACTTATCAATTAAACAAGGAAGATGTATCACAAAATCCGAGTCAAACACAATTAAGACTCACGGTCATGCTAGACTCCGGTGCATAGATAACCGTCACCATGCCTATACACCGTACTCCACATTTAGCAATTAAAAAATAATATCCTAGTCCTATTCCCTCAAGCCAAAGATAGAACAAACACTTACCTCGGTCCGAGAATAGCAATCAACTCTCTAATATCGCCTTTCCTCTACAATCCGACTCCGAAACAATGGTATCTAGGCATAATTAATTCAATAATATCAATAAAGGCTAAAAAAAATATAATCCCATAGCCTAGAAATGAATTTCCTATCATTCTTCCAAAAATACCAAAATTCGACACCGGGCCCACATGGTTCAAACACGAGGCTCGGACCAAAACCCAATCACTCAAAACCCCACGAGTTCAAATATGCAATTTGTTTTAAGATTCGACCCCAAATTGAGGTTGAATCACCCAAAATTCTCAAAACCCTAACTCTACCCAAAACCCTTAATTTCTACTTTGATTTCATGATTTAGGGCTAGGAAATTAGTGATTAGTTGAAGAAATTAAGAGGAAATGAAGTTAGGAACACTTACCTATGAAGTTATGGAGGAAGAGGTTCTTCAAACTTGTCTATGGAGGGTGAAGGAGAAGAGCTCGTGTGAATATAATGAAGGAATCCCGTGTTAAGTGTTTTGTTTTTAAGAAAAATTCACTGGGCAAAAATGCCCTATGCGATCGCGGAGAAGGCAATGCGATCGCATAGGGTAAAGGGAGTAAAGCGATGCGATCGCGAGGGACAAGTTGCGAACACATAGAGTAATTGTGACTGGGAAAGGGAAATGCCCTACGCGATCGCGAGGGGGACAATGCGATCGCATAGGTATGGGAGGCTGGACAATGCGATCGCACAAAGGATGTTGCGATCGCATAGAACAAATTTTAGGCTCTAGAAATTTACACTATGCGATCGCAGGAGAAGCTATGCGATTGCATAGAACAACGTACAAGATATCAGAACTGAGCATTTTCTGCAATTTTTCTAAGGCCAAAAACACCCCGAACCACCTCCGAATCACTCCCGAGCCCTCGGGGCTCCTAACCAAACACACACACTAACTCAACAATATCTTACGAACTTAACCATGCGATCAAATCGCCAAAATAACATCATAAACGAGGAATCAAACCTCAAAATCCTCATTTTTCATTATAACTTCATAAACTTCAAACTTTAGTTATTTAGGTCCGAAACGCGTCAAATGACGTCCGATTTCGACCAAACTTTACAGAAAGCGCTTAACATATATTTAAGACTTGTACCGGGCATCAGAACCAAAATATGAGCCCGATACCTTAGTCTTTTAATAAATTTTCATTTCTATTTTCCTTAATAATTTCAGAAAAATAATTTAACAGAAAAATTCTTTTACTCGGGTTCTAGACCTCGGATTTCGACTCCGGGCACATGCTCGAGTCCCATATTTTTCTACAGACCCTCCGAGACTGCCACATCACGGGTTCGGGTCCGTTTACCCAAAACGTTGACCAAAGTCAACTTTAATCATATTAATATCAAAATTCTTCAAATTTTTAACAGAATCCACATGTTTCAACATAAAAGCTTTCCGGCTACGCGTCCGGACTGTGCACGTAAATCGAGGAAACTAAAAGTGAGGTTTTCAAGGTCTCGGAAGCACGGAACGAATGAGAAAACAGGTGATGACCCAAAGGGTCATCACATCCTCCACCTCTAAAATAACCGTTCGTCATCGAATGGACAAAAGAAAGAAGTACCTGAGTCAGGAAATAGATGAGGATAACGGCTCCGCATATCAGACTCGGACTCCCAGGTCGATGCCTTAGGAGGCTGACCTCTCCACTGGACACGCACTAAAGGAAAACTCTTCGACCTCAACTATCGAACCTGCCGGTCCAGGATAGCTACCGGCTCCTCCTCGTAAGACAGATCCTTGTCCAACTGGACAGTGTTGAAATCTAACGTGTGGGCTGGATCGCCGTGATACCTATGAAGCATGGACACATGAAACACTGGATGTACGGCTGACAAGCTGGGTGGCAAGGCAAGTCTGTAGGCCACCTCTCCCACACGATCAAGAATGTCAAATGGGTCAATGAACCTAGGGCTAAGCTTGCACTTCTTCCCAAATCTCATTACGCCCTTCATAGGCGATATACGGAGCAATACTCGCTCACTAACCATGAAAGCCACATCTCGAACCTTGTGGTACGCATAACTCTTTTGTTGCGACTGAGCCGAACGAAGCCTGTCCTGAATGATCTTGACCTTATCCAAGGCCTCCTGGACTAAATATGTACCCAATAATCGAGCCTCTCCAGGCTCAAACCATCCCACTAGAGACCGACATCGCCTACCATACAACACCTCATATGGAGCCATCTGAATGCTGGACTGGTAGCTGTTATTGTAGGCGAACTCTGCTAAAGGCAAAAGCTGATCCCACGAGCCTCCAAAA
Organism: Nicotiana glauca; assembly: GCA_026770625.1. Classification (NCBI taxonomy): domain Eukaryota; kingdom Viridiplantae; phylum Streptophyta; class Magnoliopsida; order Solanales; family Solanaceae; genus Nicotiana; species Nicotiana glauca. The sequence goes on along the minus strand of MU767428.1, from coordinate 353,662 downwards.
TCAATAACACAGGCTCGGAGAATATCCTCCAATATTTGAATAGTCCTCTCAGACTGGCCGTCCATCTGAGGATATAACGCTGTGCTCAACTAAACCTGGGTGCCTAACTCCTGCTGGACTGCTCTCCAGAAGCGCGAGGTGAACTGCGTACCCCGGTCCGAAATGATAGATGTTGGCGCCCCATGAAGGCGAACAATCTCTCGAATGTAGATCTCGGCTAACCTCTCCGATGAATAAGTGGCTGCAACAGGAACAAAATGCGATGACTTGGTCAGCCTATCAAAAATGACCCAAATAGCATCAAGCTTCTTCCGAGTCATCGAAAGTCCGGTAACGAAATCCATGGTAATCCTCTCCCACTTCCACTCGGGAAGCTCAATCCTCTGGAACAAACCGCTAGGACTCTAATGCTCATACTTGACCTGCTGACAGTTCAAACACCGAGCCATATATGCAACAATATCTTTCTTCATCCTACACCACCAATAATGCTACCGCAAGTCCTAATACATCTTCGCGGCGCCCGGGTGAATAGAATACCGAGAACTATGGGCCTTCGCTAAGATCAACTCTCGAATCCCATCGACATTGGGCACACAAACTCGCCCCTACAACCTCAAAACACCATCACCATCTAAATTCACCTTCGTGGCACCTCCACGCTGCACCCTGTCTCTCAGGACACACAAATGGGGATCATCAAACTACCGATCACGGATACGCTCCAATAAAGAAGAACGAGTGACCGTGCAAGCTAACACTCTGCTAGGCTCAAAAATGTCCAACCTCACAAACCGATTGGCCAAGGCCTGAATATCCAAAGCAAGTGGTCTCTGGCTGACCGGAACATAGGCAGGACTACCCATGCTGGCGGACTTCCTACTCAATGCATCGGCCACCACATTGGCCTTCCCCGGGTGGTATAAGATAGTAACATCATAGTCTTTCAACAACTCCAACCACCTCCTATGCCTCAAATTCAACTCCTTTTGCTTGAACAAGTACTGAAGGCTCTTGTGATCCATGTACACCTCACATGTCACACCGTATAGATAATGCCTCCAAATCTTCAAAGCATGAACAATGGCTGCCAACTCTAGATCATGGACTGGATAATTCTTCTCGTAGATCTTTAGCTACCTCGAAGCATAGGCTATGACTTTGCCGTCCTGCATTAATACTGCACCAAGCCCAATACGGGAAGCATCACAATAAACAGTATAAGGCCCTGAGCCTGCGGGCAAAACCAATATCGGTGCCGTAGTCAGAGCTGCTGAAAGCTCTCCTCACACTCGTCTGACCACCTGAACTGGGCACCCTTCTGGGTCAACCTGGTCATCGGGGCTACTATAGATGAAAACCCCTCCACGAACCGACGATAATAACCTTCTAACCCCAAGAAACTCCGAATCTCAGTAGTTGATGCTGGTCGAGGCCAGTTCTTGACTACCTCAATATTCTTCGGGTCCACCTGAATACCCTCTGCTGATAAAATATGACCCAGAAATGTAACCGAACTCAACCAGAACTAGAACTTCAAGAACGTAGCATACAACTGACTATCCTTCAGAGTCTGAAGAACCACTCTGAGGTGTTGCTCGTGCTCCTCCCGGCTGCAGGAGTACACCAGAATATCATCAATAAAGACTATCACGAACAAATCTAGATAAGGCCTGAACACTCGATTCATAAACTCCATAAATACTGCTAGGGCATTGGTCAACCCAAACGACATGACCAAAAACTCATAATGCCCATACCGAGTGCGAAATGCTGTCTTAGGGACATCAGACGCCCAAATCCTTAGTTGATGGTAGCCAGATCTCAAGTCTATCTTTGAAAACACCTTCGCAACCTGCAGCTGGTCAAACAAATTGTCAATCCTCGGTAGTGGATACTTGTTCTTAATAGTCACCTTATTCAACTGTTGGTAATCAATGCACTTCCTCATCGATCCATCCTTCTTCTTCTCAAATAACATTGGCGCACCCCAAGGAGAAACACTAGGCCTGATAAAACCCTTCTCTAGCAAGTCTTGCAACTGGTCATTTAACTCCTTCAACTCTGGCGGGGCCATGCGATACAGCGGAATAGAAATGGGCTGCGTGCCTGGGGCTAGATCAATACAGAAATCAATATCCCTGTCGGGTGGCATACCCGACAGGTTTGATGGGAAAACGTCGGGGAACTCCCGAACAATAGGAACAGAGTCAATAGAAGGGACCTCTGTGCTGGAATCGCGAACATATGCCAAATAAGCTAAACACCCCTTCTCGATCATGTGTCGAGCCTTTACATATGAAATAACACTGCGGGTGGCATGTCCTGGGGTCCCTCTCCACTCCAATCGGGGCAAATCTAGCAAAGCCAAGGTCACGGTCTTGGCGTGACAATCCAAGATAGCATGATACAGGGACAACCAATCCATCCCCAATATAACATCGAAATCCACCATGTCTAAAAGTAATAAATCAACACGGGTCTCAAGACCCTCAAACACTACCACACAGGAACGATGAACTCGGTCGACCACTATAGAATCACCCACTGGTGTAGATACATAAACAGGGATACCCAAAGCATTACTAGGCATAGTCAGGTAGGGTGCAAAATAAGATGACACATATGAATACGTAAACCCAGGGTCAAATAGCACTGAAGCATCCCTATCACAGACCAGAATAGTACCTATAATGACAACATTTGAAGACCCAGCCTCTGGCCTGGCTGGCAAAGCATAACACCGGGCTGGGCCCCACCTCCCTGAATTATGTCTCTAGAACGATCGGCTACTGGTTGACCCCTACCTCTGCCGGTCTGAGCTCCACCTATACAGTCTCTACCTCCACCTCTAGCTGGCTGGGCGGCCTGTGGATCACCTGACGCCTGAATCATAGGACGAGGACCCTACTGCTGAGAGCTGTCAGAAGCTCGAGGGCAATACCTGGCAATATGTCTCGTGTCGCCACAAGTGTAACAAGCCCTCGGCTGCTGAGAATAACAGAGTGGTGGTGCGCTAATAGGTGTTGATGATGAACTGAAGAACTGCTGGTCAGAAGACTGCAGCTGAGAGCCATGACCACCTGAAGTACCGTGTGAGACCTGAAGGGCTGACTGAAAGGGCCTCGGAGGGTGGCCTCTACCGTAAGAATTCCCACCTCCAGACGAGGTACCACTGAACCTAATAGAATGACGAGGCCTCTTATCTGACACCTGACCGCCTTCCCGTGCAAGGGCCATCTCAACTCTGCGGGCCGCATTGGCCGCCTCATGAAAGGAAATCTTAGTACCAGCTCCCATGGCCATTTGGAGACGGATCGGCTGAATCAATCCATCAATAAATCGCCGCACCCTCTCTCGCTCTGTGGGGAGTATAACAATAGCATGGCCTTCCAAGTCAATAAATCGAGTCCCATACTGTGTAATTGTCATAGTACCCTGATGGAGTCGCTCAAACTGCCTGCGAAGTGCCTCCCGCTAAGTGATTGGGAGAAACTTCTCCAAAAACAGCTCCGCGAACTGATCCCATGTCAATGTTGGAGACCCTGCTGGTCTAGATAGGCAATAATCCCTCCACCAAGTCTTGGCAGATCCTGCAAGCCGGAAGGTGGCAAAATCGACCCCGTTGGTCTCCACAATACTCATGGTCCTAAGGATCTCATGGTAGTTGAATAGGAAATCATGTGGATCCTCTGATGAAGCACCGCTGAATGTGGTGGTGAAGAGCTTGGAGAACCGATCAAGTCTCCACAAAGCATCCGAAGACATAGCCGCTCCATCGCCGGCCTGGGCTGCAATACCTGGCTGAGCTGTCACAACTGGCTGAACCACTGGTACATGAGCCTGGGGAGCTACCTGCTCCGGAGTATGCGTAGCGGGAGTCTGAACTCCTCCCCCAGCCTGAGATGCAGGTGGTGCTACAGGAAGCAAACCCGCTCTAGAGACGCTCTCCATGAAGCTTACCAGTCGGACCAAAGCATCCTGAAGTACTAGAGTGGCTATGAAACACTCTAGGACCTGACCTGGGCCAACTAGAGCTGCTGGAGCTGGAACCTCCTCATCATAGTCAACATGAGGCTCCACCTCTGGGACTGCTGCTCGGGGCTGAGCTCTACCCCGGCCTCGGCCTCGCCCTCGGCCCCGGATAGGAGCTGCTGTTGGGGGCTCGGGCTGCTGCGCGGTAGAAGAGGAAGCACGTGTTCTCGCCATCTGCGAAAGAACAGAGTAGAAAGTCAATCAGTATTTGAGAAACAAAATTGCACGATAAGAAAGAACAAAAGTGCAACTTTTCCTAACTTCGTAGCCTCTGGGGGATAAATACAGACGTCTCCGTATTGATCCCTCAGACTCTACCAAGTTTGTCCTTGAGTAGCGAGACCTATGTAACCTAGGGCTCTGATACCAACTTGTCACGACCCAGATTTCCCACCATCGGGAGTCGTGATGGCGCCTACTATTGGAGCTAGGCAAGACAAACATCTTAAACCTTCCACTGATGACATTTTTACAATATAAATAAACAGAAGCATTTTAAATAAAGCGGAAGACTTTAAGCTTATATAACTGAAAGGCAGAATGACCTAAATGGCACCTATACTTGTGCCACTTTGTCATGCCGGTCCCCAAACTTAACAATTTGCCAACCAAACCCTTTTACCCTTAAAAATTGAGCATTTTAAACCCCGCTTATCCTATGTGGCATTTTTTACTCAAGTGCGTGTGCCGCAATCGTTTAAGGAGCGTGAGGCCTATTAAAAAGGCACAAAGAGCCATTTTTTGGCTGTCATCTTCTTCCCGACTGTTCATGCTACATTGTTGAACAAAAGTGAGCTTTCTCTTTGCTTTTCTCTCTCTCCAACATTTTCTGTCCAATTCTTTTTTTCTCTCCCTTCAATATTTTCTGTCCCATTTCTGTCCAATTCTTTTTTTCTCTCTCTTTAATATTCTCTCTCTTTAAGATCATAGTACTTGTAATTGTTTTGGTTTCTATCTTTCCTTGTAGTCCATAAAGCAAGTTTTTACGTCATGTGCTGACCTTCTACTGAAGAAGCAGTTCTGTTATATCCTTGCTTGCCATGTAAGTTCTCCGTTGTGTGCGCTATTTTGGTTTATCAAAAAATACCAGCACGTAGAAAAATTGATTTTTTCTTCCTGTTTCTTCAATAGACGTTCGTCGGCGACCTGTCAAGCCTTTTTACTCTTCCAAAGATGACGTTTCCGCCGACGAACCTCTCAAACCCCACAAACAAACCCAACAAATTTCCTCTCCTTAAGCATCTGATGCCCTTCACTCCATTGTATCTAACCAATGGTTTATTTTTCACCTTGTTTTTCTCTATCATGTATTTCCTTCTCGTCAGGTGGCGTGAGAAGATTTGTAATTCGATGCCTCTCCATATGGTCACATTTTCTGAATTGATCGTTATGGTTTCATTGATCGCTTCAGTTATATATCTGTTTGGGTTTTTCGGGATCGGAAAATACCAGTTGTGCGGGTGACCTTGATGAAGAGATGTGTGCGGGTGATGAAGAGAGAGAAGGACTGCAGGAAATTTTTAATCTACCATGTGACGTGACAGCCAACGTGGAAGAAATTGTGTTACACGCACTGACATCCACCTGTCATAAGCGTTTATTATACACGGTTTAAAGGAGTATAAGGGTTTGGTTGGCAAATTGTTAAGTTTGGGGACCGTCATGACAAAGTGGCGAAAGTATAGGTGCCATTTAGGCCATTCTGCCTAACTGAAATAAAATTTGCAGAAGTTGAAACACATTTCTACCCAAAGTCTGGTGTCACTAGCTCACGGACTGTTATAGAGTAATAAAAACAAGTCTGAAATGATATTATATATTGTATGTCTCGAAACAAAGAAAAACAAACAAAAACATAGAAGAGACTTCGGCCTGTGAACTCCAGCTAGGCTACCTCGTGAGTCCCTGGACTGAAGACAGCTCCCGGGCAATCCTACTGCTGCTATCCAAAAGATGCTCCTGGATCTGTGCAAAAAGATGTACAGAGTGTAGCATCAGCACAACCGACCCCATGTGCGGGTAAGTGCCTGGCCTAACCCCGAAGAAGTAGTGACGAGGCTAGACAGGACCTACCAAAAACAACCTGGGCAGATATATTTATACAAAGGCAACGGAAATAACAACAGAAAATATCAAATAAAACTGGGAAGGGGCATGCTCGGGGGGAGACAGTGAAAACAGATCAACGGATATAACAACGAAACTACATCAATAATATGACTCATATAAGTGGTCGATGTGCCACACGATCCCATAGTATATATTTATAAGTGTTCGGCGCACCACACGATCCCATTTCATAATTCATACGTGGACGGCGTGCCACACGATCCCATTTCATAATTCATAAGTGGACGGCGTGCCACACGGTCCCATTTCATAATTTATAAGTGGACGGCGTGCCACACGATCCCATATCACAATGAATAGTACGTATTATCTTTCTAGAGGAGGCCCCATTAGGGGAATTCAACAACATAATGATTTAACCCGGCAAGGGTAAGGGAGAATACATATAACGCTTAAATCCCGGCAAGGGAGCAACAACAATAATAGACTTCTCGTCCCGGCAAGGGAATAATCACAACACTTCTTCTTTTAATCACTTCTTTCTCAATTATCAATTTTCAGTTCGAGCCAACGCTCCAATAATATAACAATCACAATTCTTCCTCAACCATTCACATTATACGAAACTTATCAATTAAACAAGGAAGACGTATCACAAAATCCGAGTCAAACACAATTAAGACTCACGGTCATGCTAGACTCTGGTGCATAGATAACCGTCACCATGCCTATACATTGTACTCCACCTTTAGCAATTAGCAAATAATATCCTAGTCTTATTCCCTCAAGCCAAAGTTAGAACAAACACTTACCTCTGTCCGAGAATAGCAATCAACTCTCTAATACTGCCTTTCCTCTACAATCCGACTCCGAAACAATGGTATCTAGGCATAATTAATTCAATAATATCAATAAAGGCTCAAAAAAATATAATCCCATAGCCTAGAAATGAATTTCCTAGCATTCTTCCAGAAATATCAAAATTCGACACCGGGCCCACATGGTCCAAACACGAGGCTCGGACCCAAACTCAATCACCCATAACCCCACGAGTTCAAATATGCAATTTGTTTTAAGATTTGACCCCAAATTGAGGTTGAATCATCCAAAATTCTCAAAACCCTAACTCTACCCAAAACCCCTAATTTCTACTTTGATTTCATGATTTAGGCTAGGAAATTAGTGATTAGTTGAAGAAATTAAGAGGTAATGAAGTTAGGAACACTTACCTATGAAGTTATGGAGGAAGAGGTTCTTCAAACTTGTCTATAGAGGTGTGTACAGACTCCGGAGAGGCTCCTACAGCCCAAGCGCAAATAATCAAGCCATCTCGTGGCACCAACCAGGCCCTCGGCCTCAATATCAATATATTACTGCTGCGGCGAGCAACCAAATCCATTCTTAGTCCAGAAATTACTATAAGCCACTAGGGCATTTGTAAAACAGAAATTTACAAACCCAAATATCATTTGGAAACACCATTTAAGTTTTCAAATCTTAGAAAGAGGGTTGAGTTTGCAAAATAGTACTTAAAACCTTGGACTGAGGTTAAATAATATGCAAAGTATGCAAAAACAGTGATATCAATCCCTGAAGGATTCAAATAGTCGGCACGAAGCCCAAATATAACAATCAAATCCAAGTAACGATGATTTCCAACAAGTTCTAGTAGAAAAACAGAGTAAAAACATCACCCGGGATGGACCAAGTCACAATCCCCAATAACAAATGACCCCGCACTCGTCATAGAGCGCGTACCTCGCCTCAATATAGCGTTACGATGTGAAATTCTGGGGTTTCGAACCCTCAGATCATCATTTACAACTATTACTCACCTCAAGCCGACCCAAAGTCTAGCTCGCTATGCCCTTTTTCTCTCGAATCGACCTCCTCGTGCGTCGAATCTGATCAAAACCATAAGGAATAAATTACAATAGGCTAAGGAAACATAACCCAATCGAAAAGACTAGAAAAACATCGAAAATCACGAAGTTGGCAAAATCCGAGCCTCGGGCCCACTTCTCAAAAAATTATAAAATTCACGTCACCAGATTCCTCGTCTTGCCACGAGTCCATACGTATCAATTTTACCAAAATCGGAGTCCATTTGTTCCTCCAAATTCCATTTTTAAATTACCAATTCTCAAGCACTAGCTTTACCCCCTTTTGATGAATTTCAACCAATTTTCATGTTAAATTTATCATAATTTCGTATATTTAAGCCAAGGGACTTACCTCCAATAGATTCCCATTCAAAACTCTATTTAATTCTCGTCAAAAGCTCTCAAGGTCGCTCAACAATGGTGAAAAATATCCCAAGCTCGCGGATGAAAATGTTATTTTAAACCCTTATGCCCTGGCAGATTTTTGCTTCTGCGGTCCTGCTTTCGCTTATGCGGCCTTAAATCTCGCTTTTGCGGAGCCTCAATAAAAATCCAAAACCGCTTCTGCGGCTTTTTTGTTCCGCACTAGCGGTACCGCTTCTGCGGTCCTCACTTCCGCTTCTGCGGAACCTGCCCCCAAACCTCTTCGCCGCTTCTGCGATCAAATCTTTCGCTAAAGCGCCTTCGCTTCTGTGGTCCACGACTCGCAGAAGCAAAAATATTAGTTGCAGCAGGCTTCAGCTATATGCAAACTCCAAAACTCCCCGTCTAACCATCCAAACTCACCCCGAGGCCCCTGGGACATCAACCAAAAGCACCAACACATCCTCAAACCTCATTCGAACTTGTTCCAATCTTCAAAACACATCAAACAACACTAAACCATTAAATCACATCGGATTCAAGCCTAAGTTTCTTAAAAACTTCCGAAATACGCATTCGATCAAAAACCCGACCAAAACACCTCCGAATGACCTGAAATTTTGCACACACATCCAAAATCACCTAACGAAGTTATAGTAACTCTCGGAATTCCATTCCGACCCTCGGATCAAAATCCCTATCAACCGAAATTCGCCAGAATACTAACTTCGCCAATTCAAGCCTAATTCTACACCGGACCTCCAAAATCACTTCCGATCACACTCCTAAGTCACAAATCACCCCCCGAAGCTAACCGAATCAACGAAAACCACATCCTAGCCCCCTAACTCATAAGTTAACATCCGGTTGACTTTTCCAAAACAAGCCTTCCTTAAAGAGACTAAGTGTCTCATTCCTACCAAAACCAATCCAATTTAACTCTAACACACCCAATGCCGATAATGAAACATGAAGAAGCAATAGATGGGGAAATGGGCGATAAAACATGAGACGACGGGTCGGGTCGTCACATCCTCCCCAACTTAAAAAAACGCTCGTCCTCGAGCGGGCCAAGAAACATACCTGAAGTCTCAAATAGGTGAGGATATCTGCTCCGCATCTCCTGCTCGGTCTCCCAGGTAGCCTCCTCCATGGGCCGACCTCTCCACTACACCTTCACCGAAGCTTTATCCTTTGATCTCAATTTCCGAACCTGACAGCCCAAAATAGCCACTGGCTCCACATCATAGGTCAAATCATCATCCAACTGAACCGTGCTGAAGTCCAAAACATGGGACGGGTCCCCAACATACTTATAAAGCATAGAAACATGGAATACCGGATGAACCCCCGACAAGCTGGGTGACAAAGCAAGCATATAGGCCACCTCCCCAATCCTCCTAAGTACCTCAAAAGGCCCAATGAACTGCGGACTCAACTTCCCTTTCTTTTCAAACCTCATAACGCCCTTCATGGGCGAAACCTTCAACAAGACCTTCTCGCCCACCATATAACATACATCTTGAACCTTCCAGTCCGCATAACTCTTCTGACGTGACTGAGCTGTACGAAGTCTCTCCTGGATCACTTTCACCTTCTCTAAGGCATCCTGAACAACCTCTATCCTCAGTAGTCTAGCCTCGTCGGGCTCAAACCAACCAACCGGAGATCTACACCGTCTCCCATATAAGGCCTCATACGGTGCCATCTGAATGCTGGACTGATAATCGTTGTTGTAGACAAACTCTGCAAGTGGCAAGAACTCAGCCCATGAACCTCCAAAATCAATAACACAGGCACGCAACATGTCCTCCAATATCTAGATAGTACGCTCGTACTGTCGGTCCGTCTGAGGATGAAACGTTGTGCTCAACTCCACCTGTGTACCCAACTCCCGCTGAAAAGTCCTCCAAAACTGGAAAGTGAACTGAGTACCTCTATCCGAGATAATAGAAACTGGGACCCCATGCAACCGAACAATCTCCCGGATGAAAATCCCTGCCAGCCTCTCCGAAGAATAGGTAGTACGCACTGGAATGAAGTGCGCGAAATTGGTCAACCGATCCACAATCACCCAAATCGAATCAAACTTCCTCGAGGTCCGACGGAGACCACTCACAAAATCCATAGTAATCCTCTCCCACTTCCACTCTGGAATATCCATCTGCTGAAGTACACCACCCCGCCTTTGATGCTCGTATTTCACCTGCTGACAGTTGAGACACCGAGCTACATAACCCACAATATCTTTCTTCATTCTCCTCCACCAGTAGTGCTGCCTCAAATCCTGATACATCTTCACGGCACCCGGATGAATGGAATACCGCGAGCTGTGGGCCTCCTCTAATATCAACTCCCGAAGCCCATCTACATTGGGCATGCAAATCCAGCCCTGGATCCTTAACACGCCATCCTCATCAATAGTCACATCTCTGGCATCACCATGCTGGACCCTGTCTTTAAGGACAAGCAAATGCGGATCATCATACTGGCGCTCCCTAATGCGGTCATACAAGGAAGACCGAGAAACCACACAAGACAACACCCGACTAGGCTCCGAAATATCTAACCTTACCATCTGATTGGCCAAAGTCTGGACATCAACTGCAAAGGGCCTCTCCCAACTGGAATGTACGCCAAACTACCCATACTAACCGCCTTCCGGCTTAAAGTATCGGCCACTTCATTGGCCTTCCCCGGGTGATATAGAATGGTAATATCATAGTCCTTAAGTAACTCAAGCCACCTCCGCTGCCTCAAATTAAGATCCTTCTGCTTGAACAAATGCTGAAGATTGCGGTGATCAGTGAATACCTCACAAGATACTCCATATAAGTAGTGCCTCCAAATCTTCAAAGCATGAACTATAGCAACCAACTCCAAATCATGTACAGGGTAGTTCTTCTCATGGGGCTTCAGCTGACGAGAAGCATATGCAATAACTCTACCCTCCTGCATCAACACACATTCGATCCCAACTCTCGAAGCATCACAATATACAGTGTAAGAACCTGAAGCTGATGGCAGAACCAACACAGGGGCTGTGGTCAAAGCTGTCTTGAGCTTCTGAAAGCTCCCCTCGCACTTGTCCGACCTGTGACGACCCAAAGGGTCATCACCGGATTTCTCTCTTTTTCCGCACTTACGAGGCCTTGAAAACCTCACTTTTAGTTTCCTTGATTTGCATGCACAGTCCGGACGCATAGCCGGAAAGCTTATATATGAGTTCTGTGTAAAAAATGGTGAATTTTGATATTAATATGCATAATATTGACTTCGGTCAACATTTTGGGTAAACGGGCCCGGACCCGTGATTCGACGGTCCCATAGGGTCGGTAGAAAAATATGGGACTTGGGCGTGTGCCCGGGATCGAATTCTGAGGTGCCAAGCCTGATAGATGAATTTTTGTGTAAAATTGTTTTTCTGGAATTTATATGGAATTTTGAAATGAAAATTGATCAGAAGACTATGGTATCGGGTTCGTATTTTGGTTCTGACGCCGGGTACAAGTCTTAAATATGTGTTAAGCGCTTTCTGTAAAGTTTGGTTGAAAACGGACGTCACTTGACGTGTTTCAGACTTAAAATGGGAAATTTGAGTTTTATGAAAGTTGAAAGAAAATTATGTGTTTTGAGGCTTGATTCTATGTAAACGATGTTATTTTGGCAATCTGATCGCATGAGTAAGTCCGTAGGATGTTTTTGAGGTTGTGTACATGTTTGGTTTGGAGCCCCGAGGGCTCGGGTGAGTTTTGGATATGTGTCGAGTTGCATTTTTGAACTTTGGAAAAATAGTTGCAGGTCAGGTCTGGTGTCTTCGCATTTGCGAGACTCATAAATGCAAATTCTCCATCGCAAATGCGATAAGGAAGGATCTCTGCTTGGGTCGCAAATGCAACAACTTGTCCGCAAATGCGAGGGCCGCCTAGTCGCAAATACGACGTCGACTATCGCAAATGCAAAGTCTGCATTGAGGCCCAGTGTTCACAAATGCGAACTAATATCTCGCAATTCCCAGACCTGCTGGGTTCGCAATTGCGAACCCATGTTCGCATTTCTCACATTTGCAACCTGCATTTTTCATACTTAGACGATTTTAGACCTCACTTTTCATATTTCTCAAACCCAAACACCCATTGGCAATTTTTCAAGAACTCTTCCTTCTCCAATTCAATTGTAAGTTGATTTTCACTTAATTTCTTCAATCTTTAACATCATTTATTATATTTTCATCTTAAAATCAAGGTTTTTCATGGGTGAAAATGGGAATTTTGGGTAGAACCTAGGTTTCCTTAATATTGGGGATTTGGACCTCAATTTGAGGTCTGATTTCAAAACAAATCATAGATATGAACTCGTGG
>MU767428.1:327550-340686 GCA_026770625.1 Nicotiana glauca | reverse complement strand
ATTCTTAATTGTTGTTTATGAGGACTTGGTTGGAAATCTTTAAACACTGAGCCGGTAATTGTTGAGACTGATCATTGATTTAAATATGTTAAGTAGAAATTGAATAAATTTGGTTATAACTGGATCTCCCTTGTCGGGATAGTTTATTATATTATCTTGTTCCCTTGCCGAGATTATTTTATGTATTGTGTTGAAAGAAATGGGATCGTGTGGCACGCCGACCACGAGGTATTATTAAATGGGAGCGAGTGGTACGCCTACCACGTGATAATATGAAATGGGATCGAGTGGTAAGCCTACCACGTGATATTATGAAATGGGAGCTAGTGGTACACCTACCACGTGATATTATGAAATGGGATCGAGTGGTACGACTACCACGTGATAGTATGAAATGGGATCGAGTGGTACGCCTACCACGTGATATTATGAAATGGGATCGAGTGGTACGCCTACCACGTGATATTATGAAATGGGATCGAGTGGCACGCCTACTACGTGATATTTTGAGAAATGGGATCGAGTTGCACGCCTGCAACGAAAGGAAATTGAAACAAGTGAAAGTAGTTTGTTTTCCCTTATTCTGTGTTAGAAGAAATCAGATGTAGTTTCCTTGTTATTCTTGATATTCCATTTTATCTGCTACCCCATAAGCATGTTCCCCTCCCAGTTTTAATTGTTTAATTTCTGCTATTATTTTGTTGTACTTGTATATATATCTGCACAGTTTTATCTGGTAGTCTGGTCTAGCCTCGTCACTACTTCGCCGGGGTTAGGCCAGGCACTTACCAGCACATGGGGTCGGTTGTGCTGATGCTACACTCTGTGCATCTTTTTGCACAGATCCAGGTGTTGGAGCAGCATTTGAGTAGCATAACATTCTAGGAGCGAGCTTTCAGTCCAGGGACATTCGAGGTAGCTTTGCTGCGTCCGCAGGCCCCAAGTCCTTTCTATTTTATTCAGTTTGTTATCATTGTATTGAAGCAGACAGTTATGTTTCATTCAAACCTTGTATTTAGTATTCTCTAGACGTTTGTGAGTATTGTGACACCAGTCTTGGGTAGAGGATTTGTTAAACTTCCGCATTTCTTTCAGTTAACTATGTTTGAGACTTCCACTTTATTATTAAATGTTTCATTGTTTCTAATATTTTCAAGGTTCGTTAAAATAGGTAATTGATAATTGGCTTGCGTAGCTCCTATTAGTAGGCGTCATCACAACTCCTGAGGGTGGGAAATCCGGGTCGTGACACGACCATACAAATGGTGCACCCTTCTGCGTCAAATTGGTCAAGGGCAAAGCAATAGATGAAAAACCCTGGACGAACCGGCGATAATAACCTGCCAAACCGAGGAAACTCTGAATCTCCGTGGCTGAGGACGGTCTAGGCCAACTCTGAACCGCCTCTATCTTCTTTGGATCAACCTGAATACCATCGCTGGACACCACGTGCCCCAGGAATGCCATAGAATCAACCCAAATCTCACACTTGGAGAATTTTGCATAAAGCTTCTCCTCCCTCAATCTCTATAATACCACTCTCAAATGCTGCGTGTGCTCCTCCTGGATCGCGAGTACACCAGGATATCATCAATAAAAATGATAACAAATGAATCCAGATACAACCGAAATACATTGTTCATCAAGTGCATGAACGCTGCTGGGGCATTACTCAGCCCAAAGGACATAACCAGAAACTCATAGTGCCCATATCTAGTCCTGAAAGCAGTCTTCATAATATCTGAATCCCTGATCTTCAGCTGGTGATAGCCTGAACGGAGATCAATCTTGGAGAATACCCTTGCCCCCGAAGCTGGTCAAACAAGTCATCAATACGAGGTAGGGGATACTTGTTCTTCACTGTCACTTTGTTCAATTGCATGTAGTCAATGCACATCCTCATTATTCCATCCTTCTTCTTCATAAATAGAACCGGTGCACCCCACGACGACACACTCGGACGAATGAACCCCTTATCTAGGAGTTCCTAATGCTGATCCTTTAATTCTTTCTACTCCGTTGGTGCCATACAATACGGAGGAATGGAAATGGGCTGAGTGCCCGGTACCAGGTTAATACCAAAATCAATGTCCCTATTTGGTGGCATGCCCGACAGGTTTGCTGGAAACACATCAGGGAAATCCCTCACAACGGGAACGATATCAAGACTAGGAGCCTCAGCTCCAACATCCCTCACGAAAGCCAAATATGATAGACAACCTTTCCCAACCATACGTTGGGCCTTCAGAAAAGAGATCACCCTGTTAGGAACATAGTCAGTCATACCACGCCACTCAATCCTCAAAACACCCGGTATAGCCAACGTGACTGTCTTAGCATGACAGTCCAGAATAGCATGACACGAAGATAACCAGTCCATGCCTAGAACAACATCAAAATCCACCATGCTCAACAGCAACAAATCAACTCGGGTCTCCAGACCCCCAATAGTCACCAGACAAGACCGATACACATGGTCTACAATAATAGTATCACCCACCGGGGTAGATACGTGAACATGTAAAGCAAGACACCCTCGGGTCATACCCAGATAATGAGCAAAATATGAGGACACATACGAATAGGTAGAACCGGGATCAAATAAGACAGAGGCATCCTTGTGACAGACTGAGATAATACCTGTGATAACAACATCTGATGCAATGGCGTCCCTCATGTCTGGGAGAGCATAGAATCGAGCCTGGCCACCGCCAAATCAGCTTCCATCCCTGGGGCGGCCCTGGCTGCCTGGCCACCACTCCTATCTGACTAGGAGGGTGCTGAAATAGTTGGAGTAGAAGACGAGGGCTGAACCCTCTACTGAAACTAACCACCACGACGTCGAGGGCACTGCCTCTTCATATGTCCAAACTCACCACACTCGTAGAAACTACCTGGTGCTAGAGAAGGGGACTGAAGGGAACCCCTCGCTGTAGAAGAACCCTGGGCTGAAGGGCCATGAGAAGAGCTCTGTGCTGGGAGGGCACTAAGTGAAGGCTGGCCCTGCTGGAATCCCTGATGACCACGACCTGAAGAAGCCCCACTATACTCTGGGTGAGTTGACTAAGGAGGCCTGAAGGAACGACCTCTACCACGCTGGAACTGGCCCCTAGACGGAGCACCACTGAAACTGCCTGAACTTCGAGGCCTCTTGGCCTTCCTCTCCTCACGCTCCCTACGGCGAACCGTCTTAATATCACGAGCAATGTCAACTATCTCCTCGAACGAGGCACCTAAAACCCTCTCTCTGGTTATCAAAATGCAGAGTGAATAGTTGAGGCCATCCACGAACCTCCTAATCCTCTCCCGATTTGTCAGGATCATCCAAGTAGCATGATGAGCTAGCTACGAAAATCTCATCTCGTACTGGGTCACAGACATGTTCCCCTGAGTTAACCACTCGAACTGACGACGCAACTCCTCCCTGCGAGATTGCGGTACATACTTCTCCAGAAAGAGAGTGGAGAACTTCTTCCATGTAAGGGGCACTGCACCAACGGGCCTATGCCTCTCAAAATCCTCCCACCAGGTAAATGCAGCCCCTGAGAACTGGAAAGTAGTAAAATCCACTCCACATCGACTCCAAAATCCCTACGGTACGAAGCATACGCTGACACTTATCAAGAAAACCCTGGGCATCCTCGCCCTCAGCACCACTGAACGCCGGAGGCTGGAGCCTACCAAATATCTCAAGACGACATTGCTCATCGTATGGCATAGCTGGAACCACATAGTCTAGAACTGGTGCAACTGGTGCAATCAGTTGAGCTGGGGCTGCTCCCGGTGTCTGCAATCCCTGAACAACCTGCTCAGGCGTGCAAGCGGTAGGGGTCTGACTGCTAATCCCCGCCCTGCGAAGTAGCTTCTGTAGTAGTGGCTGAGACTGCCTGAGCCAGACCAATGCAAACTAATAGTATCTGAGCCAAGGCCTCCTGGAGACCCGAAATCACAATGGGCACTGCTGGTGCCTACACAGGTGCTGCTGGAGCATCTACAGCTGGAGGTTGGTCCTGAACTGGGGCAACTGGTGGGTCAACAGGTGCTGCCCTTGCTGCTCTGCCTCGACCACGACCGCGTCCACGGCCTCTAGTGGGTGGTACTGGTGGTCGTCCGTCACGTCCGGTAGCGCGAGTCCTCACCATCTGTGAGAGAATAGAATACAGAAGTTTAGTTCTCGGATCAACAAAGTCGCACGACAAGAGTTTCAAGAATATGAAGTTTTTCCTAAAGGTTCTGCAGCCTCTCGAGGATAAATACTGACGTCTCCGTACCGATCCATGAGACTATACTAAATTGGCTCATGATTCGTGAGATCAAGTAACCTGGCTCTGATACCAACTTGTCACGACCCAACCCCGGTCATGATGGCGCCTAACACATTGCTAGGCAAGCCCGACCTTTAGACCAACATTCCTGACATTGAACAGATTCGTAGATGCAAGCACAGATAATAATTACTAAGTTATTTAATCAAAATCTAGAAATAACGGAAAGTTAACAAAATACTGCAACATAACTCCCAAATAGGACGCAGTGTCACGAATATGAGCCTCTACTACAGAATATCCACCTAATACAGTCTGTTTAGGAAAAATGCGAAAATAGAGAATAAAGATAGGAGGGAGAGATGAAGGGTGCGAATTCCATGCAGCTACCTCAGTGCTCCCCGATACTGCTGCTCAGCCAAAACAAGTCCTCACTCAGCCTGTGGGATACCTAGATCTGCACGCAAGGTGTAGGGAGTAATGTGAGTACTCCAACCCAGTGAGTAATAAACATAAATAATGGCTAAAGATAAGAAATCATGGAATAATACAAGGTAAACTATAACTGGCAGTACCAAACCTTTAACAGTAAAACAACAAGTCAATGAAATGATTGTACAGAAAGAACTATGACAGGTAAAACAGGTAAGTAATAATGCATGAATGCAATGCAATGCAATGCATATGTTGGTACACTCAGGTACTCACTGCGGCGTGCATCCCGAGCCATCCATATATTTATCATCGATGGCGCTCACTGGGGGTGTGTACAGACTCCGGAGGGGCTCCTATAGCCCAAGCGCAAATAATCAAGCTATCTCGTGGCACCAACTAGGCCCTCGACCTCAATATAAATATAATACTGTTGCGGCGTGCAGCTCGATCCATCCTTAGTCCAGAAATCACTATAAGCCACTCGGGCATTTGTAAAACAGAAATTCACAGCCCCAAATAACATTTAGAAACACCATTTAAGTTTTCAAACCTTAGAAAGAGGGTTGAGTTTGCAAAATAGTACTTAAAACCTTGGACTGAGGTTAAATAATATGCAAAGTATGCGAAAACAGTGATATCAATCCCTGAAGGATTCAAATAGTCGGCACGAACCCCAAATATAACAATCAAATCCAAGTAACGATGATTTCCAACAAGTTCTAGTAAAAAAATATAGTAAAAACATCACCCGGGACGGACCAAGTCACAATCCCCAATAACAAACGACCCCGCAATCGTCATAGAGCGCGTGTCTCGCCTCAATATAGCGTTGCGATCTGAAATTCTGGGGTTTCGAACCCTCAGATCATCATTTACATTTATTACTCACCTCAAGTCGGCCCAAAGTCTAGCTCGCTATGCCCTTTTCCTCTCGAATCGACCTCCTCGCGTGTCGAATCTAATCAAAACCACAAGAAATACATTACAATAAGCTAAGGAAACATAACCCAATCGAAAAGACTTGAAAAACATCGAAAATCACGAAGTTGACAAAACCCGAGCCCCAGGTCCACTTCTCAAAAAATTACAAAATTTACATCAGCGGATTTCTCGTCTCGCCACGAGTCCATACATATCAATTTTACCAAAATCGGGGTCCATTTGACCCTCCAAATTCCATTTCTAAATCACCAATTCTCAAGCCCTAGCTTTATCCCATTTTGATGAATTTCAACCAATTTCCATGTTAAATTTATCATAATTTCGTATATTTAAGCCAAGGGACTTACCTCCAATCGATTCCCATTCAAAACTCTCTTTAATTCTCGTCAAAAGCTCTCAAGGTCACTCAACAATGGTGAAAATTATCCCAAGCTCGCAGATGAAAATGTTAATTTAGAACCCTTCTGACCAGGCCGATTTTCGCTTCTGCGGCCTTAAATCTCGCTTCTGCGGAGCCTCAATAAAAATCCAAAACTGCTTCTGTGGATTTTTTTCCACACTAGCGGTACCGCTTCTGCGGAACCTGCCCCCAAACCTCTTCGCCGCTTAAATTCCAAAACTCCCCGACTAATCATCTGAATTCACCCCGAGGCCCCCGGGACCTCAACCAAAACCACCAACACATCCTAAAACCTTATTCGAACTTGTTCCAATCTTCAAAATATATCAAACAACGTTAAACCATTAAATCACATCGGATTCAAGTCTAAGTTTCTTAAAAACTTCCGAAATACGCATTCGATCAAAAACTCAACCAAAACACCTCCGAATGACCTGAAATTTTGCACACACATCCAAAATCACCTAACGAAGCTACAACAACTCTCGGAATTCTATTCCGACCCTCGGATCAAAATCTCACCTATCTACCGGAATTCGCCGGAATACTAACTTCGCCAATTTAAGCCTAATTCTACACCGGACCTCCAAAATCACTTCCGATCACACTCCTAAGTCACAAATCACCCCCTGAAGCTAACCGAATCACCGGAAACCACATCTGATCCCCCTAACTCATAAGTCAACATCCGGTTGACTTTTCCAAAACAAGCCTTCCTTAAAGAGACTAAGAGCCTGTTTGGCCAAGCTTCTTGGAGGCCAAAAGTACTTTTTGCAAAATTTATTGTGTTTGGCAAAAATCAAAAAGTACTTTTGGCCAAACAGCAGAAGCAGTTTTTCTGCTTTTGGGAAGAAGCAGAAAATTCTATCTTCTTCCAAGAAGCAGAAGCAGAAAATTAATTTATTCAAGACAAAATTATCCTCACCATAAATTTATATTTTCCATAAATATATATATATATATATATATATCGAGCCATCTTTAGTTTGAATGGTAAAGATGAGAAATTTACTAATATCGAGTGCTAAAAAATGAATAAATAAAGCAAATTATTTTCTTATGTACAAGCGGTATTATTTAAATTGATCTCCAAATTTATTTTACTTTTGTACTTTCGATCCTAATAACTTTCGTTTCAAAACCCTTTATCTCCAAGAGATTTCTATCTCTTGTAAGAGAGTGAATTCTTTTGAAATTATGAAGTATTTCTTTATAATCGTTGGAAGTACTACAACGATTTTATGTTGAACTTTTCTTACAAAGATTTAAATATTTAGTATGTATGTATACTTTATATTTATATCTTAATTAAATTAAATAAAAACTAATAACAGTCTCTTATAATAATATTAAAATTTATTTTTCTTTTTAAATAATTATAAAAGTTTGGCACTATCCTTTTTGGTAATTTGACACTCAAAAGTACTTTTTATAAAAATTGGCCAAACACAAATTATTTTTTTTCAAAAGTACTTTTGAAAAAAGTACTTTTTAAAATAAGCCAAACAGGCTCTAAGTGTCTCATTTCCTACCAAAACCAATCCAATTCAATTCTAACACACCCAATGCCGATAATGAAACATGAAGAAGCAATAAATGGGGAAAACGGGCCGGTAACACATGAGACGACGGGTCGGGTCGTCACAATCCGTTATTAATCATAATAATAACATGTTCATACTAAGCTTTCAAGGAATCAACTATAATTAAAGAGGAAAATAAAAATTAATCACGCAAAACTACAGAAGAAAAGCAAACTGAAATCCAATCCTACAAAAGAATAACGAAAAGAAACGTTCTAGCCGTAGAAATACCTGAATGATATCTTAATGAAGACAATTGAAAAAGGTAAACTTACAGCAATAAAATTCTTTTTTATAGATGTGCTTTTGTAACTCAAATATAATTCTTATTTGATTCTGCATTTTTATATTAGGAATAGGAGAGTCGAATTTAAATGCATAGGACGACGTAATTTTATATATTTATTGTTCATAATTGTATTACCTTTTAAGTTAACTAATAAATTTAGTCTTAATCTAATTTAGTCTAAATTGAGTAAAACATTAAGAAACAAAATAAAAAAGGAAATATATGGAAACTTGTGAAGAAGCAATATTTCGCATTACATTCCGTGTTCAATAGCCTTTTATAAGAAATTCAAATATGTTATTATATGTAGTCCAAATAAGGAAGAACTTTGACACAGAAAATTTAGTTGATTTTGAAGTCCTAAATATTAGAAAAATAATTATTTATATATTTTCAAATATTAGGTAAATAATCAAATGACTATTTTATCTAGTGTTAAAGTAATTTTGAAAGGGTAAAAAAGAAGAACGACATTTCGCTAAAGGCCTTCGTGTTTTTAATATAGTATAGATAGATATAGATATAGATAGATAGATAGATAATATAGTATATAGATTCTCTATATATTTCGAACATTTTCTACACTCATTTTCACATATTAGGAAAACTCAGTTTCTTTTTAATTTCATTCCCTACGAGCCAAAAGATATATACTAGTTGTAATTGATTTGATACAATCAAAATTGAATAAGTATAATATGAGCATTTTATAGCAAATTAGGGAACCAATTTTTCTCAGAAATTGGTAGTTATTTGACCAATAGAATTCAATTATTATATTTTTGCACCCCAAAACGATAAATATATATACGCAACACGTTTTCCTACTCTCTTGCTGATGACTTGGTCTTGTTCTGTTAATTTGAAATACTTTGATCCGAAATAGAAGATTAAATAAAAAGTTACGCGACAATTCCCTCCTTAATATTTGTTATTTTATTTCTTTTTCGAAAGAAAGAAGAAAAAAAGAAGAGGAAGAAGAAGCAGCAGCAACATGTTGCTTGCTATACTAATAGCCAATTCTGAGGGCAATATACTTGTAGAACGGTAATTAACTTCAACTTCTTCTTTCTTTGATTATTATTTCAGTAATTATTTTTGTAATAAGCTTCTCTTATTTTTCGTTTTTCTTCCTTGTGAATAAGTAGTTTTCTTATTGTATTTGCTAGTCTAAATCACTTATCTTGATTTGTGACTTTGAATATATATAGTCTAACCTGAATTGTAGGGGTCGATCTTATGATTCCCCATTTACCGGTCCCATCTTGCCCAAAATAAATAAATTATCTAAGAAATAAAGACATGAACTTTTATTTAACAATAGAATGGGGTATAGGTGATTTTTATGTGCTATTCATCAATTTCAATACTAGTAATTTTGTTTTTGTTTTTATTTCTCATTGAGCAACTATAAAAATGCAACTTTTTTTCTTCGTAAAAAAAAAAAAAAAAGATCAATTTAACCCAAGTCCGATTTATATCTTTTTCTTTACATGCAGTTTCAATGGAGTTCCAACAGAGGAAAGTCTACATTGGCGGTCTTTCTTAGTTAGATTGGGAGCAGAAAATCTTAAAGGGGTCAAAAATGAAGAGCTTCTTGTAGCTTGTCACAAGTATGTAAATTTGCTACCTAATTTTACGTTATAAAATTTAATACATTGTTTGAGTATTAATTGCTTGTAAAATAGTTACTTTATTGCTATTTAATAGTATATGGTATTAATACAACCAATGATATCGATATTCTAGCAATACAATAATTAAATACACTTTTGGACATTAAAATAAAATTGTAATATTTGAAAAACAAAATAGCATTTGGAGTTAAGTTGAAAAATGCTATGGAATTTGAAATTATGTTTGGACATGTATTTCACTAGAAAAAATGTTGCAGTTTTGTGAGTACGGAAAAAAGTTTTTCTGAAAAAAACTCATTTTCAATAACTTGCAAATGTTGTATTCAAACACATTTTTGAAAAAAAAGATTAAAAAGGAAGAACAAATTTATGGACAAAGGCCTAAGGTATGGAGATTTTTGAAGATTTGCAACCAGCTAGTTTTAATTTTACACGGCTTATGTTTAAAATTTTATTTCTTCTCCAGATCAGTTTATGTGGTATACACTATATTAGGAGGTGTCAGCATATATGTGGTTGGCAAAGAAGAATACGATGAACTTGTTTGTAAGTATACTAAGCTTCGTATTTATCATCTTTAATTTTGTGCTTCATTTCATTGTGTTGGGCTCAAACCATTCCAAAATTTCTCTTACTATGGTACGATATTATCCGCTTTGGGCTAAGCCTTTATTATTCCCCAAAAACCTCATACCATTAAGAGATTCTTATATCTTATATGTGGGTTATTAATCTTTTTCAGCTATCAATGTAGAACTTTGTTCGCACATCCAATAATCTTTCGCCCTAAGTAAGTTCAACGTGGCTCACTATAGCAATTCACGGGTCTCCCTCTTGAACCAAGCTTCACGTGGCCATTACCACAATCCACAAGTCGACTTTCGAGATTCAGTATGCGCCACTTACTTCGTCAGAATAATAATGGTAGTCAAAGCCCGGAACTAGCCTCTTTTGTTTCTTTGTGTGTCTCTAAGCTCGCAAGGGGAAGTAAACCGAGCTCCATGACATTAATTTGCCGTCGTCATACTCGTCCATCGAATCTGGCTTCTGATATCATTTGTTGAGCTAAATCAGCCCAAAAATACTCTTAGTGTGATATTGTCCGTTTTGGACCACACTCATACAATTTCCCTAAAATGTCTCTTTTCAATATTAGCGTGAGACTTTGTTAGCGCTCCCAACATATTGCTAAACCATTTTTAATGAAATGTGACTTGCTATTCAATGTTTCCTGTTGTATACGAATATTCTCAGAGGCGGATCTAGGATCTGAAGACGATGGGTGCACTATTGTGAAGATGCGGATTTAGAATTTATATTTTACGGGTTTAAGTTTAGTATCTACCATGTACCCACTACACTTTTGAAATTATAGGTTCAAATATATATTCTTTTTAAATTCTTAGTGATTTTCACGTATATATCTATATTCCTTGCCGAAAACAAGACCGTTCGGAGTGAGATTTGAACCATCAATTTCACTCGTAGAGGTGCACCCAATAATTATTGCACCATAGGAGTCTTTGAGCATGGGTTCACGCACATATAATTAAGTAATTTTCATGAAATATAACATTATTATACATGGTTTAGAAAGAGGAGTATGGGTTCACGTGAACCCTGCCCTAAGACTTAGATACGCCCCTGAATATTCTAGTGAACCAAAAGCCATTTTTATTGTCCAAGTTATTAAAGTTTCAATGTGATTATCATTTAATTAATATTGTGATTTCTTTTGAAGTATCAGAAGTAATATATGTTATTACTTCAATTGTGAGAGATGCATGTGGAAAGCCTCCAAGTGAACGTCTCTTCTTAGACAAGTATGGAAAAATATGCTTGTGTTTAGATGAAATTGTTTGCAAGGTAAGTTTTCACATTATTATATTGTGAAAATTTTGCTTGGATTTAGACAAATAAAAATATACTTGAATAGCTAATCTCTATTTTGGCAAGTGGCAATAGCGTAAATTACAAAAGATTTAGAGTTCGTTATTTCATTTATTATGTCATAATATTTTCTAATTAATATGTTTACCTTTTGTATTTTGAAGGGGTTGCTCGAAAATACAGAGAAAGACAGAATCAAAAGACTCGTGAGATTGAAACCGCCATCAGAGTTATGAGTGATAAGCACCTCAACCTGCATTACTTGTTTCAGCAGTGGCAGCTATGGTTTTAGCAACGTTTAGCTTTAGCAAACCCGTGACTGTTCTGAATAGGTTTGTCTACGCTTAACCAATATTCCGACCTTATTGTCTCGTTACTGACAATTCAGTGGATGGATATGTAACATATTCCGTCAAAACTGTAAATTGAGCATAAAATAAAAGGTAACGGCATCAACAATAATGGAGTTAGCCAATTTGACAAATGACTAGTTTATAATTAATATACCTAGTACATGAACAAAATAAGAATTTTCTTCAAGAGTGTTCCATTTAAAGTTTAATAGCTATGTAGAATTAAGGTTCTTGTTCAAATGTTTATTAAAAATTCTTACATAATTTACATTGAGTTCTTTGCTCATTTAGATATCTCGAGTCATTAATTCCTTTATCCTATGAGTTTTTTTTTTTTTTATATATATAATCAAATTGTGTTGGTTATTATTTGCATGCCATCCAAATTGGTTACTGATACATATTAAATTTAAATAATTTCCTAATTTTTGTTAACTTTTGAGAATTAAAATATCTTGTAATGTCGTTTCATTATAAGTCTTTAATCCTCGATATCATAAAATAACATATTATAGCCTCTTAAGAGAAGAAGATGAACAAGACGATGTTGCCGTTGTAAAAAAACAAATAAGAACAAATAACATATCAAATGCATCGTCCTAATTGCAAAAATTGAACGTAAATAGAGGTGTTAAAATATGAATGTAAATTCCAATAGAGAGTTAAAATAAAATTTCATAAAATATGAAATTAAGAAAGAACTGTATGAGTTGTTGTATGAAAGAAATAAAAATTAAAAGATATTTATAGCTTACGATAAATCGTATATTTGTATATAGAAAATAGAAAATGGACAATAATTGAAAACTTTTAAGTTGGCGACGAATGTGGATTTATGGAATAATTTGGCTGCATTGTCTAATATATAATTTTTCCACATGATGAACTATTAGATTTTTATTTATACTGGTTGATGTTATCTAAGTCATCGTTCGATTAATACTTATAAGTAGGGGTGTACATAGGCCGGGTTGGTTCGGATTTTTCAATTACCAAACCAAACTAATAGTGTCGGATTTTTAAATCTATAAACCAAACCAAACCAAACCAAACCAACGAAATCGGGTTTTTCAATCTCGGGTTTTCTCAGTTTTTTCGGGTTTTTTTCGGATTTTTCGGGTTTTCGGATTTTTTTTCCCGATAAGTCTTCATAGCACAAATATATAACTTGTGCTCCACATACTTCTCTAATCCTAAAGGATACAACTATATAATGTATTTTTCAAGAAAATAATACAATAATATGAGATGCGTCATAACATTGTACTAAAATATTCAATAACAAAAATACTAAAATCCATAAAGAAAATATTACTAAGTAATAAGCCATAATAAATATTAA